>JAQQRF010000561.1:0-147229 GCA_030523145.1 Trissolcus brochymenae
GAGAGAGAGAGATAGTCAAGACGAAGAAATTCATTTCCATTAATGATCGCGCGATTAACGCTCGATATAGTGTATACTTTTAATGTGGGAACAAGTTTTTTTTTTTGTTTTTTCTTTTTTTTTACTTCGTCGCCCTCTCTCGCTGGGTCGCCAGTTTATCGGCTAGGAATAAGTTGTTAAGTTGGGTGATAAACGCACGGCCATTTGGCGCATTGTTTTATGTATCAAAAGTTTCGGCCGCTGGAGAGGAGGAGCGTAATGGATCAAAAGGAGATTAAGCGAACTTGCTTTTGCAAATTTCGGCGCGATAATTTCAGTCTGACGACAAATAAATGATGAAGCAAAATTAGCCCGCCCGTGCGCGCGCGTCCGCACTGCATTTTACATTATCCTTGTAACTCGCTTGTTATTACCGTTAAAGTGTCTCGACAGAACGATCCCTCTCGCGGCAAAGCCGGTGCGGCTAACTTGGCGAATTGCCTTGCTGCATTATAAATGCTGCACGCAAAAATAAAAAAAGAAAATTTTTTTTCTTCCTTTTCCCCGTACAGATGCAAATGAATGATTTACAATTTCTGCGCGGCGCTCGCGTAAAGGTTAATTTTAATTACTCGCGTTTAATTGATATAAAATTGTGATTCATTTTGATGCGTGCAATTATAAATGAGCGTTTGTTTGCACACGTAAGCCCGGGTCGCAAATCAAATTGCAGAATTGATTGCATACGACCTATATATACATGTTCTCTGCGGTTTGCTCAATTAATACGATGTAACAGTTACGTAAATAACTAAATAATAAAAACTATTTACGATTAATGTTCGGCTCTCCGCGCGCCGCGGTCTTAATCATATATAATTCCCCGACTCGAAATACTGCCGTAACGAATACAAAAAAAAACGTTTTCCAATTAAAAAAAACATCGGCGAACAAATTTTACATTAATTTTTGCTGTTCTGTTAAAATTCCTCCGAACATTCCAAATGCATGCCTCTAATTTGGCGAGCATAACGCACTCCCGCGGTGAATATATGCTTATCTTGTTTCTTTTCTTTGTATATTATTTTCAAACGGTTGAATGAAAAGCGACGGAGGATGGAACAAAGTGGCGTTTGACAAATTTCATTGGCCGAGCGGGGAAAAGCGCGTATAAATAATGGCATGATTGGCTTCATTAAATAACGTGAGACAGTGAATCAAGCCAAGTTCATTTGTCCGTGACAGCAATTCACTTGGCTTGCGAAACGTATAAACAAAATAATTAATATTTGATAGCCGCGAGATGGACGATTGAATGGAAAAGCGCTTTGTGGCGGACAAAGGAGTAATTTATAAAGCTCGGGGAAGACATCACGGCTCGCGATGCAACTGCATAATATAATATCCGTGCACGTGACACGGATCGCGTACGTGGTACATGCGCCCGGCAATTGCGAAGAGTGAAAGGCAATTTTGCGGCCGCTACCTCTCTCGCGAAAGTATACGAATCCACCGCGCGGCGGGCATCAAAATGCCAACGATTATGAGTTTCAACATATCTGCCTCTTCGATGATCGACGCATTCGATCCGTCGTGTCCAACGACAAATTGATATTTACATTAATAATGGACAATTAATCGCCGCCTCGCACATGCAACCCATCCGCAGCATTGTCTCTCTATCGTCTTTTCAAAGCTTGATTAATGACAATTCGGGCATAACTTTTTGCACGTCTCGTTGCGTCACGGATTTGACGCAACGACATTTTCATTCGCAGTTTCTCATCTTACGCGCGCAAACTGTCCCATTTACTCAAGAACATTTCAAGAAGATTCTCATATTACTTATCGAAAGTATCTCGTGTTACGTTAACATTTTCCACAAGTGTTCCTGGTCACGCGAGCGCGTTGCAATGTAAACTTACATTTTCATTATCGTAAGCATTATAAGTTCCTGTCAGAGACGCGGTGCTGAGAGTGTTTTGCGTTGTTTCGTGGCCCCGCAAGTGGAGCCCCAAAACAAAGTTGATGCTACGCTGCAATCACGACGGTTTTCCTACGCTGTACATATACTTTTGACTTTGTTCTTCCTTCTCTCTCTCTCTCTCTCTTTCTCTCAAACATTTCCATGTTTGTCTAATTCTATTTCGTTGAAACATTTGAAACAAATCTAAAGGTTAAATACTTTTACTATTAACTTGTTTATGAGATTTCACACCAAGAATCGAAACATTCAATGACACGAAATAAAAACAATCTCGTTTCATCTGTCAAATTGGTCGTTAATTGAAAACGAAAAAAGTAGATGAAATATATTTTAGAATGTTTTTTTTTCTTAACGATTTTTATGATCATCGTTTTGTGCTCAACTTTTCGAAATGATTGTGTTCCGTATAAGGGATTGAGTTGAGATATATGCGAATGGTTCTTTCTTTTTTTATTATTTTCTTTTTTTCAACATGGGATGTTATCGTTATAATGCAGTCTACTTTTTTCATATCATTTAGCGTTTGGGGAATCACGCTTTATTGAAATAAAGTTCAGAAAAGTAGCAAACAATGGGCAATAAACAGCGTGGCTATCCGCGGTGGAAGGACAAGGAGGGGGATGTTGAGCAGCCGAGAGGTCAATTCGAAGTGAGCCCTCGTGTTAGTTTATCTTTCTCGCGCATCTCCTAATAGTACCTGCTATTAATTACAGGAATATACGCTTCGTTATATGTTAACGCGGATCTCGCTGGAAATATCGGTGCTTTACGATTATGCGCACAACATGTTAATTTTACAGCTCGAACTCTCCAAACTGGACTTGGTTGTTTACGAGCATCGCGGGATACGCGGGTGTGCACACAGCATCTTCTTGAATTTAAGCCATACGTGCGATTCTTTCATTTTGTTTGTTGCGTCAAAATTCAATATTTCCTTTCGACGTCGAGGCGCAATAACAGATAGATAACCTCCGTTTTTAATCTTTTTTTTTTTTTCACACACCCCCAAGGAACAATTTTGATAATCGAGGATACATTCAATTATCGTCTCGTGAATTCGACGAGCTTCTTTCATAAACGCCCGTCAATTTCATTTTTGACGCGACGGATCAATTTCAATCCTAACGCAATGAGGAAGGGATTGAATAAGGAAATCGCGCGAGACCTGATCGAGAGCGTTTTTCTTCAGCAGAAAAAGAAAGGAGAAAAAAAGATATTAAAAAAAGATATGTATAAAAAAAATATAATGGAATTGTGATTTATCGATAAAGCAGCGTGCGGGAACGTTGTCGCGTAGGCGCTGCTGGACCTCTCTGGCTGTCGCTCGACTACTCGCGGATGGGTCAACGACTCGGGCCAGAACTAGTCCGATGCGAGGACGCGCAAGCCGGTCTGTTGCGTGTTATTACGCGCGTTCCCAGCCGATAGGCAGAGGCAGCGGTGTACGGCGCTCACAAACTACTACTGCATCCGAAATTGCTATATACAGCGCGCGATGAGAGCATTACACAGACGCATAACGTCGTGTCGGTGTGTCTGTGGGAGAGAGCGAACGCTGCACAAACTCTCGAACAAGGATTAAGTGTTATCCAACTATTTTCGACGGATTGCGAATCTTAAGCGACGCTTTTCGAGCCTCTGTCGCGCCCGTGTGTTCGCCCGTCCAAATTTTCGTCTACAAAGACAACGGCTCCGGGATTACTCGCGAGATCTCTCTCTATCTCAGCTTTTCATTTGTTTGTCTGAAACAAACTGTTTGTTTCCGAAATCGCGATCAACTTTCGTCTTCAATGTTTTATGACTGGATTAACATTTTTTGATGGTTTTTTTTTTTTTTATTGTTTTTTTACATGATTTGATTTTATGATTCAATTCTGAATCTTCTGAAAAACGATTATGAACAATTATTGGAAAAAAGCATCTCGTATGCGTATGGACGTGGCTGTTTCCTTTTTTCGCCTTCTGCATCTCAATTTGAGTGAAATGATACTGACGGTTAATAAAATTCCCGAATGAAGTTTAATTGAAAATACATGAGTATCAATCATGAAATACAGGGGAATAAAGGAGTTAATAACATGTCAATTGAGATTGGAAATTATACACGGGATAGGAGAAAAAGCGCAAAATTAGATATGTAAATTATGGGTAGTTATAATAAATATTCGAGGCAAACCGGTTCTTTTTCCCGTGCATTGTAACGTTATTAAAGTTTATCGAGAAAACGAAACTAATAAGCTAAATTACGTTTGATTTATGTAAACATATTTCAGAGCCATCAAGAAAAGCCGCACTTGGTGTATAGAGAAAGAGAGAAAGAGATGAAAAAAAACGTGCGAGCGCGTCCTGTCATGGACAAAAATTTTTGCTACACGTCGCGCGTGTGATTTTCTATTTTTTACGACTCTCTCAGAGTTTTGTCATCAAACGCGATCGTCATAAAAATTTGTCATGTTGCGAAAAAATATATTGGCTGTGGGTCGCAACCGCAATTTCGTAAATCAATTTACAAGCCGGATGAAAATAAAAAAACAACACAACCGAAGCGAATAATTAATTATTCAAACTGCAATAAAATAACGAATAAAAAGTTCAAAATCGTTTTGGTTTTTTGTTTGGTGCTCGAAAAAGCGCATCCCATCTCATCTCCGTGAGAGACCGGTTTATGAGAAATTGGCGCATAAGATTCTAAGACGGCGAGAAAAGATTCGCGATGTAACGAGTAACGCGCGAGTCAGTAACACGAGTCGCGTTATTATTCTTGAATATTCGTCGACGTTTCCTCGTTATAGTTTGTAAAAATTTCCAATTAACATTCTCGAAAATTTAGTACCGCGATTCATCGAACGAGATACCGGGCAAATTATTAAATCCTCCGTGTGTAACGTGCGAGTTTTATTGCGCATGACAATTTCGGAAATCACATATTTCTGTATTCGAACGAACGAATAAAAAAAGTAAAAGAAAAAAAACAAAAGTAACAAATCATCGTTTTTATATAGTTGGGAAAGAAAACAAGTCGTCGGTTATTAACTTTAATTACAGCTAATTAACTCCGTTAGACTGTATAGAGCAGTTGTATATAAGAATAAACTGATTTTTGGATGTACGGTTTGTGTGGTTATTACATCAGTGTTATGGTACGATCGAAATTTCAAGTCGAACGAGAGGGGAATTTGAAGAATGCCAATATACTCTTGTTGATTAATTTTGGACGACTTCTTGTCAGCGCGACGTGCAGCAGCTAATTCGTCGAAATATTTTGGCATCCACTGCGTCGCTTAACATCGTGTCAGAAAAAGCTCCTCGCCAACATTGTCCGGTCGTCGCGCTACTCATACTTCGATTAATTCATTTCATATTCTCACGAGCAAACCGTCACTTTATAGATCATTCAAGTCGGACTTTTTTTGTTCCCACGTGCTTTTTTGCGCGCGCGTATGTCCATTCATTTTGTCATCCAATCAAATTTGTGTTCAAAATCATGTTAAGCGAGATGATAAAAAAGAACGGATAATAAAAAAATAGCAAGAGATGAGGCCGTATATACATCAGGTATCATAAAAATAATGGTCTTGCAAAATTTGATTGACAAAATTTCTACGAATTCGGCGCAAAATATTCGAATTGAACGCGTGGAATTGAGTAAACGCCCGTGTGCTATTGACATAAATAATTAATTTTATAGTTAAATAAAAAGCGACGCGAATTTAAAAGCACAATAAAGTATGCATGTTGACACGAGCATTTTTACGACTCTGATGCGATAAAATATAAGCGACGTTCGCGGTCCTGAAATGTGATACTTCACATATTCAAAAATACTAAACAATTCAATTGCAAATGAATGAGAGTTTTGAATGAGGACGTGGTAATCATTTGCAGAATCTAAAGTGGATACGAACAAAAAAAATGAAAATTACTTTACATTCATTCGAAAACAGCGAGATTGACTTTCTATTTTGGTAAACATTATAAAAAAGAGATATCGGGTCAGGTCGGGTGTACATAAGCCAACGAATATATCGAACAATAGATTTTCTCTTTTTTTATTTTATTTAAAATTAATTTTATTTATTGTCTTTTCTTCATAAAAAGTTAATCTAGCTTAATAATAAACTAATTAATTCTAAGTAAGCTTGACTTATGAAATTATAATTATAATTTGTTTATATTATCGTTCAACAAACTTTTCATCGTTACGTCAATTCAAATTTTTATGTTTTTCACAAAATTGAAAACAAATTTCCATAAGTAAGCTTTCGTGAGAGAACAAAGTTAATTGCGAATGAAATTCTGTTTGAACAAAAACGGTTACAAATTACAGTACAAGAACGCCGTGTCACAGTAGCCTGAAGACAAAAGTCACAGATGTTGGGATAATACGAGCGCAACTGTAAGACACAAAATTATGGTAGCCGTACATCAAAAAATCTCATTCAAATCGACGTAATACGAATATTTTGAATCACTTCATTATACGCAACCAGCCGAATTATTGTAATTTTGCCGGGCCACTTTTTTGCGCAACTCACTACACCCCTTTTTTTCAAGTGTGCAATTTTCGGCGGATCGTATGCGTTACGCGGTATAACTTTTGCTGCCAAACAAACATTCGTCATTATAATGCGATGATCATTTTATTCCGCTTCGTAGACACTCATTTCGTATAGAGCCATTTATTTTGTGCACAAGACGAAAAAAAAACGAAAAAATTTATATAACGTATTTTTCATGTGTCTAATATTTTATAATCCCGCGCACTTTCACCGGCGCGAATTATCTCATAATAAATCATTTTTCAAACAGTTTTTCGGTGTGTATAGATGAATAGGCAATAAATGTTCGTGAATTTTTTTTATTTCCATTCTCTCTGTTGTAGGCGTTTTTTTTTCAATTTCCAATTTTTTTACACCTTCAGGTTTTTAACAAAATATATCGCCTCGAATGTTGATTTACGACCGGGTTGTGTAATTTTAGCAACATAATGCCAATTATGAGCAATTCATTTTTATTGGTAATTTGACATGTTATGAATTGTTCAACCGTTTAATTCTTTTTTCTTCGTTACGTCTGCATGCAAAATCGCAAAAACAAAAAAGACACTAATCACACGACAGAGTATAATAATAATTAATAGTTGAGCAAATATCCGTGCGTTGTTTTCATCTAAATAACAGCGCGGTTTGCGAGACGAAATGACATCGGATGTGGCCAAAGAAAGCAATTTGCGCGCGTAGCGCAAAAAGCGTATCACTTAAGTGGCGGTAATTGCGCGGCGAAATAAATTATGAGCGGCACGCAAAAACAATACGGTTATCAATGCGCCGAAAATCCCGGATTACATTTGCCGCCACCGGCGAGAGTGGTGCATTTTTCCTTGCCTCGCGAAACAAAACGAACAATCAAAGCTACTGCAAAGGTCAAAGCAATCGTCGGCCAAAAAAAGAGCCATTACACTCGTATAACCGCAACTTTTCCCTCTATACGTTCCTGTACATATTAGAAGATAGCTTTTACTGAAAATTCGTAGAAAAAAATCCACATGCAAAAAAAAAGAACTTTTTTTTCCAGACAGCCGTGCATTTCATATCCCAGAGAGAATTGGCGCGTCTCTCGATTTTTTTTGCAATACAATTATTGTAGGAAAAAAAAAAAAAAAAGGAAAGTAAAGAAAATGGGAATTGCGGTGAAAAGACAAAAAGTTTGAAAATTTGGTGATGTATAGAAACAAGGGAATTAGCAGACATCAGGGGCGCATTACAGCGCTCCCTATCATACTCCTAATGCACCCACTTCATATCTAATTCAACGTCGGGAACAAAAAAGTTTGAAAATGCCCATTAATACTATAAACTTGAAAAACGGCTGGAAGACGACGGCAAGAAATGCGCTTTATTGCCGGGGTTTTCGGGCGTCGAAATTAATATCACGGTATCTCTCGCGCGCGACGTGAAAACGAGAAAATGCGATGGCGCGAAAAGTGCGGGAAACGCGCGCTCTTACGCCAGCCGAGGGAGAGAGGGGTGTCTCGGGGGGGTGCACGCCACCACGGAGAGGGAAGAGCGCTGACAAATTGGAAGGCGGCTGCGAAGGCGTCGCCGCTGAAGGGTTTCTCGACTGGTGCGACGGAGACGCCCCCATGGGCCGGCGCTAGGTGCCGAGCGAGACCGGGCCACGGTGAGAACAACGCAAAATAAAAGAGAAAACTCAACGTAAAAACGAGCACAACAAAAAGTCACGCTAGAAAACAAATCGGGCAGAAAAACCAGCGCGCCATCTAGCGGCCCTCGCACCCATCTCCAAACTCAAAGGGTTTCTTGCAATCTACTTATTTCGTACAAAGGAAACTCGCGTTGTGTGAAACCATAAAGATATATAGCTATTCGATGAAAATTTTCGCAACAACACAACATCTTGTGGTCGCTTTTTTTTTTTTTTTTTTCTTTTTTTTTTTCTTGTTTTTTTTTTTAGAGTGCAAAGAGTATAAGAACGTAGGTGGTCCGGGCTCGTTACGGCTGTCGGCCGAATCACGGCGATCGGCGCCCTCGTCCCTTCTCGGAGGTTCTCGGGAGTCCCGAATTATCCACTCACGGACAAACAAACGAGACCCGCTCTCTAACCTTTTATTCGTTGATATCAACACACACGCGGTATTCGAGAATCGCGTGACGGCTCTGACGATGGACAGGGGCGTAATTAGGGGGGTGCACCAGCGCAGTTTTGGAATGAATTTTTGTGCTGTCGCCCGGGTCAGCGGGTCAACCGTTTTCTTTTTTATTTCGATCAACTATACTATTTTAGGCGGGCAATAAATTGATCAGTTTACGATTCTGCAAACTGTCGTTGGGTCGGTCGCGCCCAGTTTATAGTTATTGCCAGCTATCGCGGCCTTTAAACCACTATTTATTCCTTCATGACAAAATGTGTATTTATTGTGACAATTAAGCCGGATAATACACAAGTTCATAGTCATCGTGGCAAATTACACCTGGACGCCATATCCATTTACAAAAGTCGCACGATGGAAAAAATAAAAAATACACACAACCTTCGAGTTTTATTTTATTCCGCGTTTCTGTACCGTTATGTAGGATGTAGTGTGTGTTTATTCCTATATATGATTAGATTCTAATTTATTGGTACGACTGCGAATTCCGCGTTAGTTTGGTATGTTATAGCTGGTTTCTACTGATAACGGCCTTGTTTATTCGAGCTATCTCTCCATTAACTCAATTCCGATTTAACAATGATATTCATTTTTCAGTAAGCCCGTTTGGATTCTTCACTTGTTGCCTAGTATGCTACTATCCAACTGGAAGAGTCAAATTTTTAATTTTCGGCCAGTTAACGACTCTTGGACTTCTTTTTGGACGAATAAAATTATTCTGATTGGCAACTTGAGAAGCGTTAGGAATTTCTTGATGAAATTTAAAAACATTTTTATTTCAGCTTGGATAAATTTCCTTTTATTTTAGAACAGTTTTTTTTTTTTTTTTTTTTTTGACATTTGTTGGCAGTTTAAAATCCATATCCAGGCAAAATTTATGCAAATAAAAAAAAATGGCAAAATAGTCAATCATTCAAATTCGAATATATGCGGTGGCTTTATGCCGAGAGAATAAAAGTAAATTATATATGTTTTCTGTTTTTGGACAAAAACTTTATTAATTGCGCTTGGAGGATGATAGAAAAAAAAATTCAATGAATGTATTTAATCAATAAAACATCAGTATTAACGGTGTGCACTATTTTCGCCAATTTTTTTATCACGAAAAATAGCAAAGACTTGCGGTGGAAAAAAAGTGCGACATCGACAGAAAATGGGCGTTTGGTGAAATTTCATTATCCTTACCATCAAAATCAATTGGTAAAAAAAATTTACCCATACTGCGCGCGAATAGAGGGCACTGATTTTTTTTTCTCCTGCTTCTACGCGCGCGAACGATCGAAATTTAGTTTCCGTTTTTGTTTTCATTTTTCTACTTTTCCGTCGACGCTCAAACTTAATAACGTGAAAAATTTTTTTTCATTAAGCAGCGTCGACGCGATCGAATTAACGCTAATTATCGTCGCTTGTCGTATCACACGTACTTTCGTAAACTTATCTTCGCGATTTGGTCGCGCAAATTCAATGACGCGTGACAAATCATTCGCCGAACCAGACACGACAGAAATTGGAAAAGTGTGAGAGGCGAAAAAAGAAAAAAAAAAATAGAACGTCGATGACAAGACGAGCACACATCTCCCCGAACAATTTGAGAATACACATTAAAATCAAAGCTTCGCAAAACACAGTCTCAATTGCGATCCAAATTATTCAAATTGCACCCGAAATTTTATTTATCATTTCAAAATAACACTTTGAGACACCCTAAGCAACATTTCTGTAATCCCGTTTTTCCTTTTATTTCTTCCAAAGCAAAACAACTGTTTTTTCCCTTTATGTCTCATTTTTTTATCATTCTAGAATTCATTAAAAAAACAACCCTGTGGTTTGAGATTTTTATTTTTTTGTTGAGCTGAAAAATGCATAATTCTCGTTAAGGCAAAAAAAATGTGTTAATTAAGTCGAAAACGGGAAAGTGAAAACTAAAATAGACGAAAATCAAATGAAAAGTCTAAGTGGCATGTATCGGGGAAGAGTTTGAGGTGGCTGGATGGCGCGTCGTCGACGCTCCCTTTCGCTTGCACTCTCTATTTGTCTCGGTTACTTCGTGCCTCCGTGCAACAACCAGTCGTCGTGTCCCCGGGTCGATACCGGCGAACTCGCTCTCGGCCGGCTTCTCTGTCTCTCTTGCTTCGTTCTCTCGTTCGTTTCACTCCGCACACGCTGCACGTCGCTTATAAATATTCTCGCGTCGCGCACTAACGCGCGTTGTTCGACTACGTTGGATCCGATGTGTACAGGTATACACACACATATACACGTGTGTCGACGCAGACGCGTCGTCGTAATGCGTGCACGTGCACACCGAGACAACCATAGAGTTAACTACACCTGACATTTCGGCAGGCATTCCGAGCTTTAGATATAACAAAAAATGTTTAACAACGTTTTTTTTTCTTCTTCTCCTTCCCTTTTTTTTTATCAAAAGGGCCAACCGAGTATTTTCGTTCAAATTCCAATTTTAAATTCGTACATTCGATTAACGAAGAGACGCAACCCTTGCAGAACGTGACTCTCTGCAAAAGCTCATTTTCTGGGGTCAGTTTACCAAAAACCGAAAAAAAAAGAACGACTCGGGTGGTGCAAAAGAAATGAACATTTTTCTGTGCTGTAAAAAATTAAAATGGATAATTTAATTTTGTATACTGCGATTATATCGGATCGTGGCGTCATTAATGTTATCATGTCTGTGTCGGGAATTCCTGTCTTTCATTGAGCATTTCAATTTATCATTCGGGCTTTTAATTTTACGTTGCAAACTCGAAGAAGATCGGATTCGTAGATCGACAAAAAAAAAGTTTTTCATCGCGCGTAATTGCATCTAGACGCGCGCGCTCTCTTGCACAAGAACGTTTGTAATTATTTTTATTAAACGAATGAACAACAAAAAAAGAAAGTTAACGACGAGTCGGTTTTTGTTCATCAATCAATAAGTAAATAATCGTCAGCAAAAGAAAGTTATAAAATCAGGGGGAAAATGGCAGATTAATCATGATAATAACAGCGGAACGATGCAACTGAAACACAATATTGAATTTTTTTTTACTCTTTTGGACAAATAAAAGCTGATTGAATATTTTTTTTTAAACTCGCGATAGATACTCAGCCAAACATTTCACCCAAGTTATGACGCGCGGACGAGCGTTGAAAAATGTCCACTGTTTTTTGTACGCGAACGTCTTCAACTTGACTTAAGTGGAATCCACTTACACATAATGACAATCCAATCGACTAAAGTGAAATCGATTTACCTCAAATTGACCTTTTTTTTATTATGGTGCACTTCAAAAAGTTTGATACTCCAAATCCAACTGAGCTTGACAAACGAGCAACTTTTGCGCGACGAAACAATTTTTTTTCACTCTTCTATCTTTACACCGCGACATTTATTAATAGCCAGACAATGATGAATTATTTAAAAATTGCGTTTACCACAGTGTTGTTTTTTTATCATAATTTTATTCATTTCCTTCTTTGTATGTCGCTTTTCTCATCACTTTTGTTAATTACTTTTTAATCACTTGTTTGAGCCTTTTAGCACACCGTCGTAATCCGAAAACTCAGCTCTTTGTGGCGTTTCAACTTGATTTTTGTAAATCTAGCGAACATTTTGACGCGAGTTCATTCCCTTTTTTTCTTTTCTTTTATTTTATTATTATTATTATTATTTATTTTTTTTTTTGATGTGTGCCACCCTTTAACGTTTTTCCACTGCGGTCATTCTTGCACATTCCACGGCACCATCTGTTCTATTCCTACAACATAAATCAAATTTGATGCACTTCTGAAACTTTTTCATTACAGAAGATAAAAAGCTCTCGTTTTCGAGCAAAGAAAATAAGATTGAACAGAACGATGTTGTTAAAAATTTCGAGTGGGGGATGATAAAAAAAACACAGCTTTGCAGACGAGTGAAACAATGATCTCATTGCATTTAATTTTTGCGCGAGTGGGTATACACATGAGAGGTTAAAAAAATATTGCGAGACACGCGAGAAAGAATAAATCAACGGTAATTCAGAGAGCGACTAAATTGAAATGGATGTTCATCTGCACAATAAGAAACGCACAGGTTATACACGTATTACCCAGTTCAAAGGCACGCATTACGAACGCCCATGAAAATTTTCATTATAATCACGTCAAAAAGCAAGCTGTATCGTGCGGTATTTACTCTGATTACACCACAATTACATTGAATAGCTTTTACCTACGCTCGTATTATGCTAAATTATTCCATCAAGATGAAATAATTCGCGGCCACTTTTCTTCGTGTGTGTATGCCACAAATCATGAGGACAATTGTAGATTGTCAAAACGGCTACGCTCGCAAAGCCAAGGCTACGTTGAACAAGAACAAACACACATTTCATCACCCCTGACGCATAACATGCTATTCCAAATAATCCTCCTACATGGGTATAGTTCCACAATAAAGTTAAAAAAAAAACAACTAAAAAAATTTAAATACAAAAAATGCAATGCACTAAAAATGAGTTGTATACTGAGAAAATAATGCTCTGCAGTATTGATAATATTTGCTTATTCATTAAAAGCTTTTGCCACATCACAACATACTTTTAACAACTATGCAATAAAATATTATAAAACTAAACGAGGAAATAATTTTTGAACCCTTATTACGGTTTATTATTTAATAAGTTTTGCGAGTAGCAGTAAATTTTATATAGATTCACATTAAATCTTGTCTCATTTATTAAAAAGTGTAAAATAATCATTGATGCAATTAATCAAGTCTGTAAATAATAAATCATAAAGTTATATCATATCAATCAGTCATGTTACAACATGGATCGTAAATATTTTACTATTTTTACGTTATGATAATGTAACATATCTTGCAACATTTACATATCTACAATTCATTACAACATCATCTTTTTTGTTTTTACTATAGCAATCAAATTCATAACATTTCTCATGTTGGAAAAAAGAAGTAAAAAAAAATAATAATAAAGAGCAACAAGATTGAAAATGAAATAGCGACCGGAAATTCGTAACATGGTAACGTTTTGCGTCATTAATTTCGGTAGCAACATTCGTCGTCGACGTGTTTATGCGATGCACTCCGGTGATGGACTGTGCGACTATTTTGGACCGACGTCTCGGTCGCGTTGAAAATTCATTAAGCGACATTCTATGTCTAACGTATAGTGCACATTTTGTGTTGCAGTGGTTCTTTTGGACACGACAACGGAGGCGAGCCTGGACTGGACGCGATACCCGTACGGACCGCAGGCTCAAACGCCCGGCGTAAGTATTTTGCACATTTTGTTTTGCATCGCCGCTAATGACGATCCGCAGCTAAAAGAAGGGGGGAGGGGGACTGCGTTAATTGCCCGCGGCCTCCGTGGCGTTTTATCGCGCATCCCCCATCCGTCACGCGACCCTCGTCACTTTTGCTACTTTCAATTTAGCCGCGAATTTATACCGCGCGCGCTTAATTTGGCCGCAAAACTTTTGGCCGCCGTTCAACACTTCCGATCACCAGAAGTGATTCGGTTTTATGGCAAAACGCGCAATCAGCTTTCGTTAAGAGGATTCCCGACAGAGGCAGACAGTGGGCCTTCATCGCGATTTAACGTTTTCAAACGCAGCGCGCGTGTCTTCGCCGCAAGCGGATTTCACGCCACTCTGGTGTTATTTTTTCGCATTTTTATATACATTCAGCTATTTTGTTTTCTCCATTTCTTATTCCCTCCCTCGCGCTTGATGCTTTTCATTCAAACAGAGAGGGCAAAATAGGGCCCAACGAGAACACTGTGTACGCTATGGTTTCAATCATCAAATTTGCTCACGAGTATATAGCGTGCCGCATATACTGGAAATACTGGTTCGAACCAGCGACCCGGAATATTCGGTACTCGAACAAACTAACTACAAACTGCACCACACGTATACGTACGATCGCGTGCCGGATGTTTGTTTTCGATTTTACGTGAAAAAAAAAGAAAAGAAACATTAATTGCCAACAATTTTTTGTATTGATAATTCATATTCATGGCCAATCTTGACAACTGCAAAACAACTACGAAATGTCAGTCACTTTTAAATTTGCATGGGTTTTCGTTTCTTCGTTTTTTGCTCATTTTCATTTCATCTCTTTTATTTTTCAAAGTTTTTTTTATCTTTCCTCCTTTTTCAATTGCAGAAAAATTGTAGCTCAGATTGGATATATGATAAGCGTCGCTAAAAAATATGTCTGTGATAAAGCGCTGCGCATCGGGATCGATGAGAATCTCAATTGCAAATTTGTGCTTGCGCGGTCTGGGTGTTAAATTGATTTCTTTTGCCCGCGCAAAAGATTTTATCGCACGCAACTTTTCCGTATTCGATCTTCTATCGCCGAGATTAATTATAATTCATGTTTAATGCGCTTCGACGCAATGTGTAACTGTAATAGCAGTTTTATGCTAAGCGGGGAATCTTTGCGACTGCCTGCGAGTCGACTCGGCAACGGTTGTTTTAATTAAGAGAGAAGTTGTAAATAGTATAAATAATCATGCCGGCTCTTTCTCCCTCTCTGTCTTTTTTGTCTGCCGTCAATGCGCAGCGACTTTTATCTTTCTAGGTTATGGCAGTTATTCCATTCCTGATGGCTGTTTTTCGAAAGTTTCGTACTTAAAATGTCAACTCTTTATTACATTGTACACCAATTCAACATTTCTTTATTTTTTATCCTCCGTCCCATTCATTTTGACGGATCATTGAATTTATACATGATACAGTCGCAACCTTTTCAGTTTTTTCTTTTTTTCATTTTTTTTTTTTTTTTTTTTTTTTTTTTTTTTTTTTTTTTTTTTTTTTTTTTTTTTTTTTTTTTTTTTTTTTTTTTGAACACGTCGGCTATCTCCAACACGCGAATTTCATTATAGCAAAATTTGTGAACATAAAAATTTCGTGCAGAAAAGAAATGTTTTTCGAAAGGTTCAGAGGGGGGGATTTTGTTCCAACCCCGAGGCGTTTGTTAGGACATTGAATTTAAGCGGTGCTAATTAAAACTGTCAAGTCGGCGTGGCGTAATTTAAAGTTGATCGACGGGATTTCGGAATGTGTGAGGCTGCGAAGCCTCTGGTCTGGGAGCCGCACGGCGTGTCCGAATCGCGTGTATGTTCGCGATCTCCCGCGGCTCGCCGTGTGTCGGGCGCCATGTTTGTTTTGCGATTGTTAAGAGCACAGCAGGCTGCCAGACAGGTTTGAAATCAGTTGGCCGGTTGTAATCGCTCGCGGGCCTGCGAGCCACCCGCGCCCCTTCTCTCAATTTGTGTGCGCGACGACACCAACATGGCCAACAAAAATCATCATATTTGCATAGACCATAATAAATCTCGATGGCAATTTGGGGTATGCAAATACCCCGCCGTTCTTTTTGCAGATTAATTTTCGCCGCTTTATTTTGGATTTCAGGCCCCGCCACTTTTCTTTCTCTTATGCTACATTCGTGCTTTTCTATGTTTCTTTTTTTTTGTTTTTTTTTGGTTTTTGTTTTTGGGCTTTTTTTGTTCTTCTTCTGCAGCCCTTTTTTTTCTTTTTCGACCAAAGAAACATCCTGGGCCTGTGATTTATCGCACGGGGCCCGGTAGTTTCGTCGAAGCGGGGATCATTAAAAAAAATTGATCTTATTTTTATGAATATTTATCAGAGAACGAGTTTCGATACAAACGCACGATTAACGATTTTTGTTCACTACTTTTCTTAACGAGCCGGGAAAACGTCCGAAAATATCTCACGTCCGACTCTCCTCTTTTGCGGTGCAATCACGAGGATATAAAATAAGATAAAAAGAAAAAAAGAATAATAAATAAAAAAAAACGCGGGCCGTGTAAATCATTTTCCAACGGTCGCCTGGCGGCTCTCGCATCCACCCACGCGATCGGACGCACGATGTTTTTTCGTCACTCCTTTTTTTTTGTTGGTTTGCAAAAAAGACGTCCACGCGATTTTTCGTCATGATTTATCGCCGAGACGAAAGATTCGCCCTTCCTCGCAGTTATTTCGGCTTGATTTCGTCTTTGTTATTACGGCATTGAATTATACCTCCACGATAACGGGCTTTCGCCGGAACCGCAAAAAAGGAGTCGCCCTAATGAGTCCCGGCCAGAAAGTCACGGAAGTACAAATCTTGGATCAATTTGACGGAACGCTGAAAAGTATACTCAGTTTTAATTACATACTTTGAAATAAAAACCGCCGCCTCTCCTTTCTTTCATTCGTTCTCTCTCTTTTTCCAAGACAATGCAAATTAATCAAATCTCATCACAGTCCGAAATATTTTTTTACCTTCAATTAAAATTTAATCAACGCAAAGGGGATAAAAATCCCCCTGCCAAAATCATCATTTCGTGAACACGATAAAGGGCGTTGCAGCAAGAAGGAAGAAGAGGAGAAAGCACGTACAACCTTTTTTTATTCTTCTCCTTTTTTTTTTTCATCCCCTTTAGAATTTGATCGTTAGTGTACCGATGGTAATCGAGTGCGGTGTAAATGCTGCTCTTATGAAAGGCCCCCTTTGTGCTAGCGCGCACATTAGCACTTGGTGTATTTGTCTACGAATCCGCTTGTTATTGTT
Source organism: Trissolcus brochymenae (assembly GCA_030523145.1). Classification (NCBI taxonomy): domain Eukaryota; kingdom Metazoa; phylum Arthropoda; class Insecta; order Hymenoptera; family Scelionidae; genus Trissolcus; species Trissolcus brochymenae. The sequence continues at coordinate 17,227 of JAQQRF010000561.1, forward strand.
AGTTTCGTCACTCTGTTGTTACATTTCGCGATTTTTTCGTCATTTGCACCTCCGACCGACGCTTCTCTAAACGGCCTGAAAAATACCCGTGATTTTGTGTAATCAATTGATGACACGCCACATACACTTGTTTGCCAGTGCGCCGCGCGCGCCAAATCGTCGACATTACAAGCCGGTAATTTAAACAAACTCTCATTTGCTATCGCGTTCGATCGAATTGGATTTAACCGGATGCCAAAAACGGAAGCTCAAATTTCAAGCGTTGGCTTGGAGATCAAATAAAAAAAAAAAGAAATTGTAACCCTTCTCCAAGGAAATATATCATAAATTATGACATTTTCTTCGTACAAACTTTGCGAGAAATTAAGAAAAAGGATAAATTGAGAAGAATAATTCAGCAAAGTCACGAGAATAATTGAATGTTTCTATACAATCTCGCGGGAAGCAAAATGTTTAAATAAACGACGAGTGCCTGCCCCCACCCATTGGAGTGACGAAAAAAATTTATCCGCAGGCGAAAAAACGGGAGAGGGGAGAAAAAGAAATCTGAAGCTCTGCGATTCCCGCGCGGCGGAGTTGAAATGAAGGCTCGGGTGGAATTTTCTTAATCAAACGGATTAAATGATAATTTGATTTCGTTCGTCAGATCGATTGAATAAATCACTCTAATTAGAGTGCGCGCGGGATGCGAACTTTCGCATCTGACGTTGAACATTGTGTCGCATCCGAGAGAAGGTAGCTGTCTGTTTGCCGTTGGTGTCTGTGTCTGTGTACGAGATAAGCTGCATATGCACAGACTAATAACGGAATTTATCAACCAATCAAGGCATTCGGTCCTGGCATTTCGAACATTAACCATGAGCGGCGGCGCAGGATTGTCGGAGAGGTTAACGTTAGTTAGCGGGTACGTGCCAAACCAGCTGACCTTTGCAAACCGAGGCAGGTTAAGTATGAATGAGTGAACTCATAGTGACGTCGTGCCGTAACCCACATGCACCGCTCTAATCCGTGCACGATCGAAGCGCCCGCCTAACAACCAAAATGATTAATCAGAGAGGGCGCTGCGAACCGGCGGGAAAAAAGTGTGCGCGCGTGGCGATAAGCTGATGTATCATTTCGTCGGATTTGCACGGCTGTATCAAGATAACATTATGGTGCCGTTTGTGGGCCGGTGCGCACGCGCGCGCGTACACACACACGCACGACACCATGCTCCATCTCTGTCTGCTTTTGTGGGCTAGTTGTCCTCCTCGCAACCGCCACCCACGCCCAGATTCATCTTCTCTCGTACTAGCTGTTCAAATACTCCGAGCTAATTCCGTTTGGTTTGTTTGCCTGATGTTGCTCGCCTCTGCCTCCCTTGTACCGACGTACGTGTAGTTGTATAAAATATACTGCTCCTGCGCTGCTCCCCCGATATCTGCACGCACGTACACACACACACACACACACACACACATACACACACACACACACACACACACACACACACATACGTGCACACACACGGCGCGCGCCTCGCATACGTAAACCGTCGCATTACACGAATTCGCTCAGATGTAACGCTAGCGTGAGATCTCCCAGCGTCTAAGTCGCTTTTGTTTGAAAAACAATCCTGTTTGCCAAATTATTGCAGCTTCTCGCCCAAAACTGCACACAATCTGTCTCGCAATCACATCTAATTCTCTAACGCGTATTCATTTTCAGAGTAAGAATTTTCAAACTTGTATACACTTCTCTCTTTCTGTGTTTAGCAATTTTTACGTTGACAAGAATCAACCCTTTGAATAAGGGCTGAAAGCTTTTGAGAATTTTCGTTGTTTTTTTTTTTTTTGTTTTGATCGTTATAGAATTGCAAAATATCGTTAAGAATCGAACGTATGGATGCTCTGAAAGTTAGGAGAACAAATTAATTTAAAAATGTGCGAACCGCTGCATGCAAGGTTCGCTCACCGTGCAAATGCTTTTAGCAAAGATATTACATAGTATTTAGTTTTACTTTAACTACCTTCCATCGCGATCATAGAGTTGGGTGGACTGCTCTCATGACAGTGATTGAAGGATAGAAATATTTTACTAGTTTTCTGAGTGATGTATATAACATCTAATAACTACGAATAATTTACATCTTTTAAAATAATATGAATAATGATGGTATATAAGTAATTAGCAGAGATGTAAAAGGAAAACATTATCTTGAAGGGTTTGAATCAATTCTAAAATTGATTTTTTTCAATTACTGTATAAATTATGAACGTGATGTTCAAGATGTTTGAATATTATCTCGAGGTTGAAACAAAAAAGAAAAGAAAGATTGGAATTTAGTTTTGCATTGTGCTAAGAAGAAGACGCATCATTTGTGCGAACTCCAGTTCGATGCGTATTTGAATTGAAAAGACATAATATAAAAAAAGCATCCGAAACAAAAACTGCGTTCGTGCTGTTGACCTTCATTTTTGTATCCCCCGTCATCTCATTCTCTCATACACGGCGCCGAGTTATACATCGCATTTATTCAAAATATACTTGGGGGCCCCCATTGTTTTGGGATAATTTTTTTTCGCACGCATAAATAAACTGTTACATCCAATGACATGTGACTTAAATGTAACACCCGTGAGACTCCAGCATCTCGCTTCTTTTGTTTGACCCACACTGTCAGAGTCGAACAATTCAATTTGCAATATTTTTTCGTGTTTCAATTTCGCACGCGAATTGAATTCCATTTACAAGATCTGCGAGAGATAAACGAAACAAAACAAAAAAAAGTGTGCCACACCGCCGACGACGACGGATAAAATTTTATTTCTCTCTCTCGTATTTGAAAAAGTTTTTGACGCCGGTGCTATTAAAGTTATACACAAGTGCGAAAAAAAAGTTCTCACTTATACACACAAGACGTCAGATCAATTGAAATTTATTAGAGTTTTTATTAGGCGCCTGGGCGAAACAAAACGAACGCTTGATGATAATTTAAAAGCCAGTTCGGGGCGATATAAATCGCATTTCTGTGTCAGCGAGGACGCGTTTCTCGCATTGTTTAGCACATTTTTTGTTATTCGCTTATATGCAGCTGTCCATCTGCATTCGAACGTAGGGGGCGCTGTCGCGTGTTCGTCTCTCGCCTTATCTCGAGCGTCGCTGTCACACCGGACGAGAGAAGCTCTTCCTGGAACGCGCGCGCGAGCCCGAAAGAACGCGCACAGTGGTGGTGGCGGCGCGCAACGGGTGTCCCGCGCGATGTCTACAACACAGACGCACCGCCGCCGATTTTGCCCACGCTCGCACTGCCAAACCAATAAAGTCAACTGTCGCACCAACGATGTTACGGCAACGAGTGTGCGCTGCAACGAAAAAAAAAAAAACAAAAAAACAAAAAAAAAACAAAAAAAAGAAAGAAGAAGCAGACGCAGAAAAGAAAAAGAAATCCAAATTGAATCAAAAATAAAAACAAAAGCAAAGCAAACAAATTACCGAAGTGTAAATCATTGCGCAAAACTGGTTTCCAGGCCGTGTTTTCAAAAGGCCAAAAATTATTGCGCCACTTGTATTCAATTGCTGACGTCAACCGACAAGATTTTGCCAATAAATAACGCGAATTATATTGCTTTCCAATACAAGGACAATGTTTTATTAGTGTCTTTTTTTTTTTTATTTGTTCAACTCGACGGTAAAAATGTAGCGCAATTTTGTATGAAAAAAAGTCAACTCGGTCAAGAAATTGTATTATCGCTCGAGAAGAACAAAAAGGGGGTGAAAGAAAAAGAAAATAGGTATAGGAGCGATGTGAACAAAAGTGAGAACACATTTTACACACAATTAAATTAACGTGTAGATGAGAGCAAGAAAAGGTTTGAGAGAGCGAATGTTAGCATGTTTTAATTAGTCGAGATATTTGTTTAGCCTTTTATCAACTATACGTACGGGAGCGCGCGTTTTGTTTGCGATGAAAATGCGCGCGCGGCACTACGGAGGATGTGGGGCAGCGTGGATTTTTTGTTGGCAACGCACATTCCTAGATTGACAAAGCCGACCGAGACAAATATTGACTCTGGAAAAAAAGGGGTTACCATATACGGACGCGCCAAATGAATGGAGAGTATTTTTAATTAGTCGATACGGTGTAGGTGTTCGGGAAGATGCAAACAAGTGGGCGACGTCGTGCCAACGCCGCAATTACCACTAGTACAAGACTCACTTCCACCTTTGGCGTCCAATTACTCCACAAAAAATGACAACTTTCGGTCGTCGATAATTAAGAGACGTGTTTCATCCGTCTCTGCCGTATATCTTTATCTCTCTCTTTCTTCTGTTCGTCAATTTTTTGTATTTCTGTTGGTTGCGCAACACATTTGTTAATTATAGATGTGTGTATGATGTGTCCGACTAGATATATATTCATGAACTGATGAGTGTGCATGAAATTGAAACAAAAGCGACTGCAGGTATATCGGTGTTCGATGCAACATTCAATCGGTATTTTTAATTCGGGCCCCCGATTGTCTGTCGAGATGTGGAGCTGCGGCGCAAATTTGCATCACAAATTTAGCCGGCGTTTGACGTCAAGTCGATCGACGATCGACTTCTACGCGGCTGCGCGCAAGCTCATTTGTTTTCCCATCAGCTCTTGCGTGGCCATCAATCTTGATCATCGTCCAACTGTTTCTCGGACGTTGCGCGACAAATTTCAGCACACACCTTTCCACAAAACGAGAAAAATCATTTACTATATCTGCCTTCAAATTGTATTTCTCAGATGTTTAATCTCGTTCAATATTGAGACTGGGAATTGCACATCGATCGGAAAAGTCCAGATGGCTGATAAACATTGCTGACTTAATGCGAAAATCTATCAGCAATTAGATATAATCTTGCAATGTCGCATGTGAGTTAAAAGTTAAATCCGCATGAATGGGAGAGTTGAAAATGTTTTGATTGATAAAAAGGTTTGATTTTTTTGTATCGCTTAAGCGCTCGGGTTCATTAAATGTGATTGTATATGCACGTGCGTGCGCTAGGGAGCGACAACGAGCGGTCATTTATAAGGACCAATAGCACTCGAAGATTTAAGCTGCCGCTTGAGTTACGACGACAGACGCGTGTCTCGCGCGAGGATGCATCTCATCCTCGCGCATACACTCTGAATTCCATCCTTCCTTCCTTCCTTCCTTCCTTCCGCGACTGTCTCGCTTGTCCCCGCTCCTCTAAAAGGAAACGCCGAATCGCATTGTGTCGCAGAAATTGAAATGGAGAGAGAGAACGGTTAAATCTTGCGTTATGCTCGGTGCCAACGAGCATATACGGACAGTGGCATTGTACTTTCCTTGTAGTTATGACAATAATATTTTAAAACATGATTGCAATAGAAGGCTTTATTGTCGTCCAGCCTCGCTATTTGATACGAGAATTATGACGCGCACCAGACACAAACATTATTTCGATTGCTTTTTGTCTTAATATGGACATCACGGTCGATCCACTTGGGCGGCCAAATTTGTTCCGATTCCTCATTCCAAATGTACTCAAAATTAATCTAACCATTCAGTTATTTTCGATCCGTTTCCCAACTTCTTTTTTTAAGTATTTTATATCCTGTGAGATTACAAATTAAAAGGCAAAAGCAAAAATAGCCATACGATATGACGCCGAGTTCGACGGCGAGACGAAAAAAAAAAGATTGAATAATTAATAGACTAATATTTATGACGCGAGCGAGATTAAAATTCGAAAGAAGCGTAAAATATCAGTTGCTAAAACGCGCGCGCAGAGCTTGAGTGCGCGCCGCCTTTGCTTGGCCGTCGTCGCGTGCAAAAAACTCGGAGCAGCGAGTGAGCTCTAGGTAAGCGAAAAAGCAAGCAAAAAGTATTTGGGAAAAATGGCTGTTTAGTACGCGACATGTGCGCCGCTCGTCGAGGAGGGTCAAAGAGAGCCGAGGGAGCGTAGAAAGGGAACTTGTAAAAACTGCATCGTGAAGAATACACGTGAAATATTATACGTGTATACGTAACGAGGCAAAAGGATTAGACTCTCCGCATAGCGGCTAATCCCTCGACGCGCGTTAGTTTGGGGCTTAGGGCGAGAGTCGCGTACCGTGGCGATGCAAAATCACGATGAAAATGTTCATTTTTCGAACCCACCTGATTTATTGCTCGCGCATTTTCCGAACCCGATGCGTGACGTTTCGTGATGCGATTATATGCGCACCTCCTCAAAAACTTGAATACCATCTGCCGTCGACGAACGTAAATTACATGCGTGTGTACTATGAATTTTTTAATACCCAGATAACATCCAGCACAAAGCTCGAGCGTACAATTATTTACCACGATCGTTATCATTTGTCACTGGCAAACCTTTTTTTTGCACTTCGCACACGTTTTGATAAACAGGCAAAACTTTCTTTCTTTTTTTTTTTTTTTCGCAAAAACGCAAGCAATCAAAAATATCTATGGAATCTAAAATCTGCTGGATGAATCATTATTTTATCATCCGAATGAATTGCACTCGATTGACTGGCGCCGAAATGTCCTCGTCCGATTGTTAAACGCACATATCGTTATTTTGTTCTGAAATGTTTTTCAATTATCGGAAATACAAAAGTAATGTCAATTTATCGGCTCAATGAACTTAATTCGAGCTCTTTTATGAGCGGTCATATAACGCGCATAAAATCGCGTTCATTGCGCAGGGTATCATAAATCCTTCATTTATGACGCGCTCGTTTTGGTATCTTATAGCAACGTCGCGTTTGCGTCGAATTAATAGGACTAAAAATGCGAAGCGATACGATGCTTAAATGAATACAACGTCAAAATTCAATCGCGCGTTCATTATGTATGCGCTTGAGAAAAAACGCGTCGCCTCTCTTCGGTCGCATTTTAAAAATGTCGATATGAAAGATTGTTCGAAAAATATAACTATCGCGTTACAGTTACAACCGTTGATACATCGCGTTTTTTTTGTTTTAAATCAAAACAACAGACGAAAAATGGGATGCACAGGATGACGGGCGAAAAAAGAAATTATAACGTATCGTCTTTCAAATGCTATAATGCGTACAAATCGTATGCGTTTATTGCCATCGCAGAATCGTAAAACAACGTCTCAATTTTGCAACGTCATGCACCGATGAGCATCCAAAATTTGAATACCGCGAGTCGCATCATTAAAATCGCTTTTAAATCAATTTCGTCGTAACTTGATAGGATCGAGTTCTACACGAAATTCGATAGGCTGCTCTAGTTTATGTGACCATCAGGTTTTGCTTGCGTTTTTCGTTGCAGTAAACGATGAGCTTATTTCGGCGATCTCAAACAAACATTTTAATTCCCCGATCGCAAAATTTTGGATTTCAGTGATTTCCGCTCTGTTTTGAATGTACTGCCGGTTTTCGCGTGTGTTCACAATAACACCGTACGGTTTTCATTGGCAAAATCATTTTGCAGGAAAAAAAAGAAAGGAGGGACAACAAAGAATTTAAAATTCGCGCCCAATAAAGGTCGCAACTTTTTGATATCCGGTGTTTTCCGTCAGTGAAAAGTTTTTTTGCCGTGCGATATTATGAATTATTGAGCCAGCCCACTTGTCTTTTCCCTTCAGTCGTTTTCACGTTTCCAAGGCACGCACTTTTTATTAAACTTTTGCGCGCCTGTCGAGCGCTTTTTCCTATCAGACGAAAATTTTTATTCCCAGGTCGCCGCTATTACATTTTCGTGCTACTTTTTTTTTGACTCGATAAATTTCAATAACGATTGGTGGCGTCCGTTTGCTTTCCTTTCCATTATTTTGAATATTTCATATGCGAAAATACATAAAAATCAAAACACGTTCAATATCATTTCATGCACTAAATAGGAAACGAGTTCACAATATGCACATTGTATACTTTCGTTCAGAAAACGAGTGACATTTGGAGTATAATTATTTCCGAGTTCTACTTTAATTGGACAAAAGAATGTATGCATGAGATGACAAAATACATTCTATCAAAAAAAATATGAATTGTGGAATACAATAAATTTTCAACTGAAAATTGATGTGGCTTCTTTCTTTAATTTTCTTTTTTTTTTTTGTTAAATAAAATATATTACCGACAATATATATTTCTAAAAATATTTATTTGCCTGCACAAAGAAGGAAAACCTGAAGAAATCTTTAATCAGCTTTTTTAACACTACATAAAGTATCTGACTGGATGGGTCGAGAGTCTCTCCTTTGAGAACGTTTTTCAGATAGTTTTCTTACATTGAATATACTCCAAGGAACTCACGCGCACTGAACAGGTATCTTCCGAGCGACAGATGGGCTATTCGTCACAGTGCTGTAACATTATTTTTATACCTACAATTTATATTTCCCATAGAAAAGTCTTCCCTTTATTCGTTGCGTTACTAAACCCTCCCTTGAAAACCGCAAACTCAATTCGTTTTATCTTACTCAATATCGTATCACAAGAGGGAAAAAAAAACATTCGTTACAAAAAGCGAATTTAATTTTTTGTTACAACAACTTGAACTAGAAATTTAGCAGTGTGTGGGAAGCTCTTTTTATAATTGAGTCAAATATTTTGCGCTTCATTTTTGATAGTTTGATCAATTTATATATATTCTGCGCCAAAAGGGTTTGCGTAAAGCAGATTAAAATGCATATCGTCTTATGAAGAAATTGCGCACGCGTGCCTGAGATTGCGCGCACTCAAAAGATACCGGCGGATTAAGAAAGGCGCCCTCACAGCGCAAGCAAATTAAAAAGTTAGACACGAAAGGATTACAATGGGATTTTAGGTTACGTGACACGACGACGCGGGATTACACGCGCGTCTTATTGTCGCGGCGGTATGAATATTTAAAGCAATAACAAAAGTGTCGCGTATCGCGTTCGGTTTTAATTCGGCCACTCGCGCGACAATTACGACCGTATCAAGTGCGCTAATTTTAAATTCAAATACCACGCTCGCTCGCACCAATATTAAACCTGATACATTTCATTTGTCAGATTACGCTGATGTCGAGTTACTTGAGTTTAATTATCACTCTGTAAAGTTGTAAGCTCATCTTTAACATCCGAACCCAAATATAAAATTCCCGAAACAGCCGTATCCGCATGTATGACGGCGAACTATGATTGAATTTTTCTGGACAAAAAAAATAGGAATTAATATAAATTGATATCCATATTCTTTCGTTCGGTTTCAATTTTCTCGATGTTTCACCATTTTTAGATATTTTATTAAAGTTTTCAAAAAAAAAAATACATTCAAAAGAGTTCTCACACTGAGACAAATGCAAAAGTGATTTTGTTTATTTAGTTTTCTTTTGTTTATATTTTTGCAAAAGGATAGGATAAAGTTATTCAATGTAAAGTATATTTTGTGTAAGAAAAAAAAAAAAGAATCTATTACAGTTTTCGTGGAAAATATAAAAGTGGAGTGATAAAAAGAGAGAGTGGAAATATAATAATGATAATAATAAAACGAGTCGGCGGTATGTGTGTATATATATATATATATATAACGGCGTGGGTGAAATTTCTTTGAGATAAAGAAAAGCGAGATAATGCGATGGTGCGCGCGCTTTTCAGCAGATTCACATCTCCAGGGATGCCGTCGGAACTTCGTGGCAGGTTGGCCGCCCCACCGAGTCTCCGAGAAGCCACAAAATACTTACTCCGTAAGCTTTTTAAGACTGCGAGGATCATCTTGAGAGCGTCCCGCGTGACCTGCCGCTTGGTTACTACGTGCAACCAAATCTGCCACGGTTGCTTCCACGCCAGGGCCGTAACTTTTGGGTTCGCTAACTCCAAAGAACACTATAAACTCTGATAATCCAGTACTCTGCGAGACTTAACGTCAATTATCTATACATTCGGATCAAAATGATTTTATACCGAAAAAAGAAAAAGTTTCGGAAAATTGACTCTTTTTTTCCCCATTCCTTTCTATTTTTTTATGATCCCTTTAAATTAACAATGATGCGTTGCAAAAAGCACGACGGAAGTAACAAATGAGCGCAACTTTTCTTGACCATTTGAGCGCGTATCAAAATCTTTTTGATCAATCGAGCGAACAAATGACGACAATTTGGCCAATCAAAATCTCTCGACTCGGCTCCGGCGAAATTCCTCTCAGCAAGAGAGCGCTATTTCTTTGTCCCGTAAAACGTTTCCTTCCATGCGTCTTCCGTTTGAGCGTAATGCCTCGTTCCTCGGAGGCATCCGCACCCTTCGCCACCTCGACCTCGCAAAATGAAATATTAACGAGCCCTTAATCCCGCAATAAAGCACCTATCCTCAATCTCAATAACCGGTCAACTCTGCAAACGCGCGCGCGACCCTTTGTCGACTGGCAGCCCTTAATTCCAAATCATAATCTCAGCCCCATGTAACGTATTTGCTCCGATGCGTTTGCTCAGAGACGGCGATGCTTTTATACGCGTGCCGCAAGCGCACCACGCCCTACAATTGTCTTTTATTCGCATTCTCATATAAGTGACAAATAGCGAAAGATACACATGGCCAAAAGATGATCCTCAAGACAAGCACAAGAGCGTCTGTTCGGCGCGAATATATTTTTGTCACGCTCCATCGGCCCTGCTGAGCTTGATTGATTAACCCATGCACGCCACTGACCCCTGTTTTGTCGATCCACAGATTAAATAGCTCCATTAATTAAGCAAATAAACCACATCCAGCGTGAGAGCTTGTGTTTTTCCGATGGATTTTTGTTCCCAAGAAGATGAACGCGATTCCAATGTGTTTTTGTGTGTGTTTGCGTTTGGATCAAAGCTGTAAAACAAAAAAAAACAAAAAACAAAAAAAAGAACAAAAATAAATATTTGTGTGGTTGAGGGAAAAATAAATAGTTGATAGGTGCAGCGGATTCGCGAATGTTTGTTTTAATTTCGTCGGTGCACTCTCTAATGCGACAATCAAAATCTATACATTTGAGGTTTTGACCCGTTTTTATCTTCCATGTGGTGGTTTATGAATTTTCATCTTTCATGATTATTCAACGATAACTTTGACTGTGCAGCTGCAAGCTCGCAGTGCAAAGCAAATTTTTTCATATTTTACGTATAATTTAACGTTTTACATATTAGTACTATTACATGACTAACAGTGAAACCTTAGAAAAGCCACTCTAAAAGTTCCTTCGCTTGAAAAAGTTGTGAAAGTAGTCGCAATGCTAATCCGAACGTCGAGACTTGTAGTCGACAAAAATACGCTTTTTTTTTTAGTTGAAAGGAAAAAAAAGCATGAAACGAGAGAATGTAAACAAACAAAATAATACGGCTGATGGAAACTAAATTTTTTAAATGTCTATATACAGAGAGCCGAAAAGGAATGAGCATATTATAGGACGAGAGTGATAAAGGTTGAAGGGGAGAGGAGGATTGAATAAAGTCACAAATTGAATACATATCGGTAATGTGATGGCGAATATTTGAATGAGCGAAGATTGTGCGAAGACTCTGTAAATTGGGCGGTGGATGATTATGCGAGTTGGCTTTAAACAAATAATTCGAAGGGGGATAATGCAAATGCGTCTGCGGGTGCATTAGCCTCTGGATCAATTTGTCGAGCGGCGCGTGGATTAACGAAATCAGTCGGGGGCTGTGATGCGCGGCGAGATAAAAGAGCACTCTGACGATGCTTGCGAGACGTCTCGGGGCCTTTGTGTATGTCCTAATGCATCGGCGGAGCGCTCGCATTTGGATTCGAAGCGCGTGGCTCCGGCTAACGAGAAAGATCGACGGAGACGGATTGGACAGGATTGCACGGGATCCTCTCGCGCGCCGGCTGCGTTCGAACGGTTTCCATAGCGACTGCGACGTGACCCGTGCGGGTCACGTCCTAGCCCATGGGGATATGCCGAAGGAGCGAAATGTCGAGATGAGAATACGTACAGCAGTTCCACCCTTATCTAAACATTCTTCCACGAAAAAAAAAAGCGGACGACCGACCCAAGCAAGCGACAAAAAGTGCCTCGTGATCCGCGCAAAATTATCAATCCAACCCCCCTGACTACATTTTTCATCCCACCTCATTTTCCGCGTCCCTACACCCCGCACAAAATCCCATTCATTTTATTCCCCACAGATCCAGTGACACTTCTTCTCTTTTTTTTTTCCTCTTCAATTTAATTTATTATTACACACAATGTCAAATTTACAAGTTTATCATCATTTCGAACTTCCCGAGTTCCTTGCAAGCACAGCTGGATTTGAGCCTTAAAGCGAATACGCTTATCCACGCGAGATGGATTATTCTAAAATTTGATATATCTTAGTTATGTAATTATGGATCTCACGTAGTTCATTTATGTATAATTTAGAAATGCATTTGATTGTAAAATTTGCAAGAAATGGTTAGTACGTTTGTTTATTACTCAAAACTAAGAGATAAGTTTGATATCACTCGGAACGATCGGGAAACAGTTTTTGATTTCTAGTTTATAGCATTGATTGGAAACTCTTAAATTGAAAAGAGGAAAAACGATATTCAAAAGTTTCGTGCATTTCGACATAGAGAGAGCCAACTTTTTGAAACGAGCTACCTAAATATTTGGCAACTTCGATGAAAGGATTTTTTTCCTGATGATTCATGCTCGGGATTAAACGAACTTTTTCCTGCTGACTATTATGTATTTACAAAAACCTTTCCATCAGTATGCACAGCGTTCACAAGTAAATAAGAAAAATCACGCCGATCGACGCCGATCCCATCTCGTCGACTAGACGTGATCTTGATGATTCATTTTTGATAAATACCGAACATGCAACCCTTCACATGTTTATTCCAAACCAAGAAACAACTTACAACCGCTAAAACGCACATCTTCATACATTTGAATCTCTGGTATCATCTAAAATAAAACTTTGAATTTTATGAATCGGAACTTTGCTTGACCCCGTGCGCGAAAAAACTTTGCTAAACTTAGTTGCATGTATGCCGGCTGAAAATATTCGCGCGCAAATTTACGGTCTGCTCAAACGCGTGTTTACGCTTCCCGTGCGACAACTTTGCGTTGGATTATTCAGAAAAGGAAAAAAAAAAGGGATAAAACGTTCGCGCTCCTGGGAATCGCGCGACCGATGAAAATACAAATTTATGTATTGGCGCGGTACGCAAAAAAAAAAAATAAAAAATAAAAAGAAATTCCCGCTTAATAAATTCCATCAAGCTCTCGACTCGCAAATCAAAAAAGCTCGAACTTTCAGGCAGAAATTTATTGTTCAATTTTTGAGAGCAGCCGCCGCGCGTCCGCCAAATGGACAGGTTGAGTTATTGAAGGCCGGAGTGGGGGCATTTGTTTGGCCAAAGGATGATGGTGTATTAAGTTATGAGGTTTTCGTCAAGTGGCTTTTTTGAATCCGAGGGAGTTTAGATGGATCTGGCGTTCAAGTGTTTTGTCAAGGGTCGAGGATTTTTTTTACACTCGTCTCCTCGCACGTTCGAGATTCGCACTTTGACATTCAAATCCGCGCGTCTCCCAAGACTCAGACGCATAAAAAAAAGAGACCTGATCGTATTTACATCTGAATCGAATTGTAATTGCGAATGGGGTTTGTTTGTATCTTGGTTTTCCCGTCAAGGGACACACTTCCCTCAGGGAACTGACATTTGCAGACCAGATTAAGTCCTAGGAAAAGAAATCCCTCTCTATTGTGCTGAGAAAACACCCGCAAAGCCAAGATTCAGTTTGCACGGGAGAAGAAAGAATTTATATTACAAACGTAGAAAGAATGCACTCTGCATAATTACGAAGACGAATATTGATATGCAAAAAAACAGAGGGCCGATGTGCGTGATGCGAAATTCCGCCTTTGTAATATATTCATTGCTGCATCGAAATTTCGGGACCCCTAGAAAATGCATCACAAAAGCGAATCGATAAATTAGAGCGCGGTGACTCGACGCTTTCTCTTCTCTGTTCGTCTTTGCCAACGAGAGATGGCCCACTAATTTAAAAATGATTCAACAGTCGTAAACATAAAACGAAAACGTCGCAACATTTTGTTAAATGCCAGTCGGTGACCTATAATAACTGCAGTCGAATTCGACGGGATCTTGAGAAAAAGATAAACGTACTTTATCGCAAACGCGGATTTGTTTATTCACCTTTTGCTTTAATATCTTGAAATTGGAGATCGCGCGTTGAAAACCGAAAAATTTGCAACTTTCATCGAAATTGCCAATTCGATTTATTCATAGCGCCAGCGTGCTATTTCGTTCTCTCGTTTGTTTGTCAGACTTTTTTATACGTTCGCATTATCCCGAATTATCCGCGCATCGACGTAACATTCAAAATAGAACAATCATAAAACTTTACGATGCGACGAATATTGCATTTATCCATACGAAATTCATTTCGTCCGCAAAGCCCCACAATCGTACAGCAATGTTCGCACCCCGTTATATTGACATTTCATACTCTCTCTCTCTCTCTATCTCTCTCTATCTCTCTCCCTCTCTCTCCCTCTCTCTCCCTCTCTCTCCCTCTCTCCCTCTCTCCTCTATCTCTCGTTCTTACTGGCCTTGACTTTATCGAACTTTTGTTCAAAATGTGCAACGTTTTTGTTTTCCGATTACAATTTCTGACGAGACCTCGGGCTGGAGATACTCGTGCTGTAATCATAAATACATCGATAGGGGAGCGAAAATAAAAAAAAAAGAAAAAAGAGTGAAGAATCGAGGAAGAACGATTTTGCAAATTTCAGCAGTAGCGTGATGGGAATAATGCGAGGGTGCGCGACCCTCTCTGTGTTACGCCGCGTCAGATGATTCATTCGTCGAAACCCCGAGCCGGGCCGATAATTTTGCCCCCGCGACGCACTCGGAATTACGATACGCAGGATGCTGTGGAAACCGCGAAGGTGGCGCCACCTTGCGTGGGGTCGAAAGTCAATTTTGGCGACCCAAAAGTTACTATGGGATGCGTGCGAAAAAAATAAATGGCTCGACGAAATTGCACTCGTCCGCGTGTTTATCTCTTACCCTCTATCTTGTTTTTTTTTCTGCCCGCCCTTCTTTATGACGGCTCAATGTATACCTTTTTTTTTCCTTGTTACGATTGAATACGTTCATCGTTCTAGCCCCGACGAGAATTTTCGGCAGATTCCTTGATAGGGCTGCGAGGCATATTTATAAGTTCACGGGATAAATAGACAATTCTTTTTTTCGCTGTTTATGGCCCAGGATATATTGACCGCGGGGGATCTATGCAGGCGTCTTTACTTTCGCAAGAAACGACCAATAAAACTTTTTTTTTTCAGACATTTATTATTGGCCCGAGTAACGCGATGAATTTAGTTGCGTGGAGATATATCAACGGCTTGATGTATGTAAATTGTGCGCGGTAATAATTGAATAAATATTGCGATACTTTTTCATGCGGACTTTTGCCTATGAAAATTTCAACGATTTGTTCTCCGAAATTGGTGAATAAATTTTGCGCCACTTGCGATAGTAAAACAACGTTGCTCCTTCTCTTTCTCATCAGCAGATATAACTTTCAAATGAATCGCTTATTATTTTGCTGCGATTATGGCTCAGTTTCACGATATTATATCTCTGCGGGAATCAAGTTTTTTTTTGTTAATTAACGAACTAAGTAAATTATAGAATTAGTTGCTTCTTTAGAGAATTTGTATAACCAGCAATTAAAGTAGTTTCAAATTAACTAGCTTTTGATCAAATTAACCGGTGCATTTCGTGTGTTGCTCAAACTTTCGTGAAACTTTTTACCAATTGTTCCCGAATTCTTTGTTCCATTAACCTTCACTTTGAACGAAATTTTCGACAAATTTCCGTCTCATAGTGTTCTTCTAACAGTCAATACTTGTATTTTCATTATCAAACGAAAGTATGTCGACAATTTTTTACCCCGTTCTTCTTACTTTCAAAAATCATTTAAATATTAGATAATAATAGATAATTTCGCATAAACTATTTACATGCTAAGTGTATAAAAATGTTATTTAAGAAACATTAGCCGACAGTGTACGTGACACATATTACAAAATTTATGAAATTCATGATACACAAAAAAAATATAAAACCAGAGCATTATCGTAAAATCGATTTACATGATACGCCTGTATAAAATGATACCGAAATGCTTTCAGGTTTATGCGCAATGTTTTCCCTATGCAAACGTACGTGCGTTTGCGCGTCCCGGCTACCTTTATACAAAAATATACACTCTGTACTATATTACACTCAAAAGTTGAAAACAAATTTTGTTTAAACCAACCCCCCCCCCCTCCCAATGATTTCGTGAAAATTTGCCAGTAAATTTGATGTAAAATTACAGTTGGCAAACTGGGTTTCTGCAAAGGGAAAGGGAGAGAGCAAGGAAGTTGAAAAAACGCGACGGCAGGAACATGATTCGCATCCAAGATGTTATATCATTACAGAAACAATCTTGAGAGCCACGTATAGCGTAGCTGACGTCAGCTATTCGCGTCCTCGTCTAGCCTAAAAAAAGGGGGAGGGGACCAGGGATCGCGTTGGTTCTGATATAAAAGTTGATATGAATAATTAATAAACTGCGAAATGAAGAAACAAAGGTAAAAATAAAGCTGAAACAATGAGAGGAACGCGGGCAGATGTGCGTGCATAAATTGAGCCGAGGCAAAGAGAAGCAAAAGAATGAGAGGAAGACAAAGAAGACGAAGAAATGGAAGCTGGACATAATGTATAATAACGGCGGCGCGAACCCGAGTGGCTTGGGTCTTGGCGGCCGGAGAAAATTGAGTTTCCTTGCGGCGGCGTAATGAAAGCGTGTTTATGATAATCGGACGACGAAACAATATACGCGTAACGAGCGTGTCCGCGAGTAAGTCAACAGAGTTGACACACAGATCGCGCGCAGATTGGGATGTTGCGCGCTAATGTGACAGTGCGCGCATTGTTCGCAAGCGTGTCCGACAATCAATATAAGCCGGATATCCGATTGATGTCTTTATCGATAATAAAGGATTATGCCCACGTATCGTGCGCATTACCGGATGTTTGTAATCCCGAGATTCGCTGTTTGCATGCGTGCTCCCAACAGATGATATCTGATATCGCTTTTGCCTCGGGGTTTCACTAGGATAAAGGTTACCCAATCGTTTTTGCCTAATTTTACGAAACGCCAGGGTTTCATCTTCATTATATTATGTAACTGACCGCTCGATCCACGTTCTTCACTTTTCAAGGAGTAATAACGCTTTAGTGAACAAACAACAAAAATTTAACAAACTTTATTATATTTTTTTCACGCAAAGAAAGTTGATTTGATTAATTTTGAAAACAATGTACATATAGAAGTAGCTTTTTTTTTTCAATCGCATGTATTTGATTCGATTAAAGAAATTAGCATTTTTTGTCGACATTCACATACGATCGTATGAATGGAAAAGAATTCAATTTGCAACAAATAGCTGGAGTCGCAACACAGAAGGAGGAAAGAAGTGGCGTTTGAAAAAAAAAAAAAAAAAAAAAGAAAAAAAAAAAAAAAAAAAAAAAAAAAAAAAAAAAAAAAAAAAAAAAAAAAAAAAAAAAAAAAAAAAAAAAAAAAAATAGGGCGCGTAATCGAATATCGTCCGCGATATTCTATATTGTAAAAATATCGGATAACAGTTTGCGAATCAAAGTGAGTGCAAAATCAAAAAAAAAAAAAATTAAAATAAAGGAACTTGGTGTTGTTGTTATTATAAAATGGATAATAATAATGCTCCTGTTGGGTTTTCTCAGAACGTCATAAATTGCGAGAACGGAGTTTCCATAAACATGTCGAAGCAGATCGTTATGTTAGACGCAGGCAAAAGAATTAGCTGCGATGTCAAACAAAATATTCCCAGGTAAACAAAAGCCGCTCGTAAAAAGGCTTAGCTCAAACATCTATCACTGATGTTGGCGTTGGCAGCCTCACCGTTTATACACTTTTTCTCCGCTAACAAACCTAGTTTTGTCTTTACAATTCCCAGCTCCCGAAAAATGTTTTTCTCAGACGCCCAAATGAGTCTCTTTTTTTCATATAGACAACGCGAAAAAAATCGCTACTCTTATCGCAAGTGTACAAGTCGAAAAATCATGACGAATGAGTGTGTATACGTGACGGATGTTCTTTTTACCAAGCTCCTCAATCCGCTGCGCGAGGTTCTTTATGCCCTTCACAGCTCTTACGTGCGATTACGGCTTTTGTTCTTACATTACGCATAGCTTTTAAAAGCGTCTTTAATCATGCCAACAAAATCATCAAAAGCAAAAAATATGCGTTGAGAAGAAGACACCACCCCCACCCCCTTCCCCCCGATATGCTTAAGTTTTGGCTTTGCGATAATTGCGCGACTTTTTCACAGTCGCAAAAGCTCATTCTATTCGCACCAGCCATTGAGGCTGCTTTCTCGAATGGCTTGGCTTGGAACCCTTGTGACATTCAGGGGGGGTTAAATCGACCATTCGCGTTCTCTAATTGGCCTGGGAAACTTTAATTCGTCCCTACGAAAATTCTCCTCTACAAATGGTCCAGTTAATTCACGGTTATTTCAACTGAATCTTTATAACCCTATAATGTTTATCGTTATTTTTGATTATAACAAAAATATGTAAACTTCAAAAATCCCCCGTCAAGTTTAGTGTAATTTTATACAATCTCTTTCAACATTTTTTATAGTCGTAGCTTCTTTTTTTTTTTTTTTTTCGAATGATTTGAAGCTTTTGTTATGCGATGGATAAACGAAATTTGTTTGCTCGTAACGAGACAAAAAGAAAGGTTAGATTAAAAATATATATTACACGACGTTGAACGGGAGAAAAATTAAAGCTCGTGCAAATGGCATTGAAATTCAAAAAAACGACTTATCGTGGCAGGGAAACTGTCCGCGAGACATATGTGTCATTAAATCAGCGATAACTCGAGAGGGTCGAACGGAGTCACGTGCGACGATTACGTAACGTGAGATCATTTTTTGTGACTGTCAAGGTGATCTCGGTGACGATATATATAGGGTTGCTCAAATGCTCAAATTAACCGCGAATAAATTTGGATTGGATTAGGTTTCTCCGTCGGAAATGATCGCGAATACGAGGCGTGAGCGTGTTGGGGCGCGTTTTAATATCGGCCGAGGGTTGTCGTCCGCCCCTTGCACACGAACTCCGCAGACGTCAGTTTGACATATTGCACGCCGCGCAGGAATCTATTATATAGTCAATTACGGCGCGACGCGATACAGTCCGGCGACTTGGGGTGTCCTGTCTCTCTCTCTCCCCCCCGGAGTATTGCTGTCTCTTTACGAATCAGCATTTTTATTTCACGCTCCATCAAACGGCTCGAACCAATATAATTAATGCCCCAGTTACAAAGCGGAAGACGAAACGCAATTACGACGCGGCATAATCGAGAAACACGCGATCATTCAAAACAATTATTTTTCGTACAATTTGTTTAAGCGTTAAATTAAAACGCTCATTCCGTCTTTCAATTAAGCTGTAAATCGCTTTCATAATAATAGCAGGATAAGACAATTAGTAAACCTATTTGTCCCGCGACAATTTTCTCGTCAATGAATTTTTATTAACATCATTGACAAAGACATTTCGTATTTCTTTTTTTTAATAAAATGATTTGTCAGTTATATCATAATGCTGAATAAAAGCATTTTGAATTTGATTTTGCAATTAACGTCTGTACTTTGAGAAAAACATACTGCATCACAGAAAAGTCAAATTTCAGTTGTGTCAATAGTTAAAGCCGATCGGATTGTTTCCTCGTAATTGACTGCGATAATGAAATTTTTTTTTCAAATTCACTGTTTTTTTTTTTTTTTTTTTTTTCGCTTCTGACGTTTCAAAATTGTCAATCCATAATTGATCCGACTTGATTGCTAATCACGCGGACAAAAAAATGGTGAGGCATTATTTTTCAAATTGAACTGGATTTTTCATTATGCCAATTAAATCGCAGAAAGGCCAGGTTTCATTTTTTTTCCGTTGGCCAATCAATTTCCCATGATGTGCATTGCGAGTAAATTACAACGCTCAAAAATGTATGATCCGCAAACGTGTCACGCGGGTAATTTTCTTTTCGCGTGAGTTCGACATGCGGGGAAAAAATTGAGCGAGAAAAAAAAAGGGTATCAAAAGCGTGTTTACCACCGGGCAATGCAATTTTTCCGGCAATAAAGTTCAAAGATCGTAATTCGTAGGATACATCAGCCGCGGGGCGCCAACATAAACCACTGCTTTATCACCGGCTTTCGGCTAATACATATGTAATCATAACTGGCGTGGAATCGCGACGTTTGACGCAATCACGTAGTCTGTCGTAAACGCGTCAATGCGACGATAAATTACGTTAACGCCGCGCGCAGATTGATGTCGATTTTCCTAATCGATGAGCGACGCGCCATCTGCAAACCTACAAACTTAATTATTGTAGGTTGTATGAAAGTCAGCCGTGGAAAAACAATTGCGCCGTGTAGAGAGGTATCGGTAGGGGTTTTATTCTGGTCGTTCAATTAGTTGCGCGTTAATATCCAATTATCGCGCTTTTGTTAGACATTTTTTCTCATTTGGCCCGTGTCCTTATCGATGACTCGTCTAATCATTCAATCATCGTTCACACGTCACATTACATTTGTCGCGCAATTTTTTTTTTTTTTCGTCAGATCCATCACTTTTAACATCGTCCGACAATTTTTCAAACACTGACTATAATCCGCGATCTTATCACTTATACCGTTGTTTTAAAAATGGGGAGCGATCCGTTTTCGCTTGTTTTGCTATATATTTATCAGAACCGTATCTGATGTTACGCGAATAAATAACTAAAAAAAGGAAGCATTTTATAAATATTCAGCGCGGGTGCATATACATTCGCGTTTGCAAATTTGGAAAATACGCGTCGCTGAAACGCGGCGTGCTTAAACAGACAACGAATATTGAAAAACAAGATTTTGCCATTTCATATATTTACATGCATACGAGATAATAAATCGCCGTGCATTTATTTATTGTTGATCAAAAAGACCATTTCACAGATTTTATATAGATTGCTCTTTTTTTTATTTTCGTTGCTTTGAACCTATGTCAAATTGGACTGACATGTAAATTCAACTTGCACAGGTTGATTGAGTAATCAAAATTCGACAAACCTTCAATATAAAAATTATTGTTATTTTTTAGTCAATTTACATTTTTTAATTAGAATAATAAAAGCATTGAAAAACATTCATCTGAAATTAATAGTAGTGATATTTCATTAAAACGAATGAACATTTCTAGAACGTTTTAGTATTTTTTTTTAAATCACAAAAAGAAAAAAAAATTATACACAGTCTGACTTCATAAAAACTTCAAAGATTTCGATTGCGATGCCGTTATATCTTAACGATATTAATATCGGCACAGATAACATTATTGAAATGTCGTTTTGAGGGTGGCCATTTGAAATCGAACCAAATGCCGAAAAAGTAATAACAGCAACGTGGGGGAAAATTAAGCGGGGAGGCGAAATTCGTGAGCAGAACAATCGCAATAACAATAACGAGTCTGGCGAGAATAAATAATCGATCGCGCGATTTATATTAAGATCCCCTGCTGCTGATGCGGTCCTTTTCCTGATGTGCAATCGAAACAGCGATTATACGCCAGACGGCGATATTAATCGGCGTCGCGCGTTGTCTTTGTCTGATCTCCATCGGCGCATCTTTTTTTTGTCGCCCAACCGAAATCCGATCGACTTTTGACCGAACCAATCGTCCAAGCGTTAACGATATTACAGAGAGCGATCGGCGGTAACGCGATCGCGAATTTGATTTCGCCTTTGATCATTCGATCGTGCTCAAAATTCAATCGCGTTCGAAATTATCAACTTCGTTCTTAATTAGCGTCTTGTGTAGCCCCCTCTGATTAGTCCGACTAACAACAATCCCGCTTCAAGCAAGACGACACTTTTTACTTTCAATACACCATTTTGCAATTTCAACAATAAAACAAAACAATTAACACTTGACGTAACAAAAAGTCCAACTAAAGCACGTCTTTCACTTTATTACTATAGTTCTGATGTTAACAATTAATCAATCTCACGTAGAAGTTTCTTACCCGCTTCCTTATATAGTTTTTCATCAATCGCTTTCCAGACGAAGGGGAAAAAAAATTAATTTCTAGCGCAAAATACGCTTTCTTGTTTCCTGCGCGTCATAGCCCTCAGATTACTTTTAAGCCAATATAACTGTTAGACAGAAAGGAAAAAGGAAACTTTTTCTCTACTTAATACCGTTTGTGTTGCTCTCCGGGGGATTAGCCCATACGTGCCTTGTGAAGCGACTCTTCGTATTTTTTTCTTTTTTCATCCGAAAATAAAGACGTGCGGCGTGTGCATTTATTAAACGATTAAAGGTGCCGTTGATGTGGTGTGACACAAATCAGGTGCACCGCAAATCAGAACCCATGGACCTGCAAAAACCGTTTAATTCCAATTGTGTCGTTGACACAAGCACGCGAAATAGTTAAAAAATTGATCACCAATTCAGATATACGGTTGGTATGAAAAAAACTTTCATACAAATTGGGAGCTATCCAATTAACATTGAGTTTATAAACAGGTAGTGACAAGGTGACAAATAAATCGTAGCCGTGGACGACGGTAGGAATGCACCAGAAGATGAAGGATAGACATTAGCGTTATCGCGGTGACACTTTGACCTTGATAAGAGCGCGCATTAGAGGCAGGAAAATTGAACAATTTATCAAAACGAAATTGGCGATCGGAGTAGGCGAGACAAGCGCGGGCGCGACTCTTATCGCGTGCACACGCGGTTATCTGCGACGCGTGGGTATAAACAACATTTTGCACATAATAGGCTGGGGGAGGACGAAAACACAACGTGATTTTTGGCTTGTCCTTGCGATGATGGAAAAGACCCTACCGAGAGATAACGCCGCACCTTCAAGACAGTTAAAAACTTTTGATGGTCACTTTTGTCGTTTATTTAGGACCGCAGATTGTACGTAAATTACTTCATTATCTTATAGCAAGGGGGAGCTTATTTGTTTACTCCGTTTGATGTAGAACTTCTCGCCCTCTCCCGGGGGCCGTTATGTCTTTGCGATAAACGTGACTAAGCGCACTACTAAACAAAACCCGATCTTCTTCTCTCTCTCTCTCACTTTCGTACTTCATTTGTGCTTTTAATGATGAAAATTTATCGACAGGAAAATTGTCGCATAAATAGCGACGCTCTCTAATTGTCTTATCCTGCGACATTAAAGAGTTCGGCCTTTTGTGTTAAAGGCACAAAAATGAAACTTACAAAGTTACCAACTTTGTCACTTGATCGAGTTACTTTTTGCTCATGGTGACTTGCAACTTGACTTGGTTACTTTTTTTTGTGACAACTTTTAACGATATAAAACGTTGTCATTAATTTTCTTCTCATTTATGGACAAATTTAAAATGTTAAACTTCAAATTTATTCAAACTTAATCTAGATACTTTTAATAAATCAAAGTATCTTCGCTTTTTTATCATTGCTTTAAATTTAATTTAACTTCATTTTTGCAAGATTTATCTTTTTTTCTCGTCTGCGTTGTCAGATTCTTCCAAATTGACGTCTTTATTTAATGAAGGCATTCTAGCTGAGAGCTTTTTTGATTTAAATAAAGATGGATGGTTAAATAATTACAAAAATTGCGCTGGAAAAGTTTTGGTTGAAAACAACCAAGTTCAATCTTGGTTGTTTTGAATAATTTCCAATTATTTATTGGGGGAAAAAAGCATCGTTTTGCGACCTTTCAAATCAAGCGAGACTCGATTCTACTAATTATCCCATGCTTGAAAAATGCACGCAATCGAACAGAACTCAACGGGACAAACTTTTAATTTTATCATTACTTGAATGCATCGTGATTAATGAGTGGGATGACTTTCTTTGTTTCAGTGGGTCGAGGAATCTTTCACAAATTTTGATAAGGGCATCAACTGGAGGAGTTACGTGGTATGCGATGTCGCTTACCAGAACGTTAACAATTGGCTGTGGACGCCGTTCATCGAGAGAGGTCCGGCGAATAGGATATACATTGAAATCAAGTTCACGACTCGTGACTGTTCCCTCTTTCCTGGCACCGCCTACAGCTGCAGGGAAACCTTCAGTCTGCTCTACTATGAATTCGACGCGGCCACCAAAGAGCCACCGCCTTGGGAACCCGAGAGTTACAAACAAATTGGTATGATTCACAGCCTTAAATCCATACTATTTATTAAAATAACAAGCCCAAACCTCGTACCCTTCCTTGTAACAACAACAATTAATTATAAAATAATACCAACCTCTGTTTAAATTCGACCTAGCCCTATGCTCCCTCTATAGTACAAATTTTTTTTTCGTTTTTATCTCAAATAATAATTTGAAACAAAAAATATATCCCTTCGAGTGAAAACAAACTGGGATGAGTACTGTTTGTTGAACAGAATATAAAACACACAAGTCGGCTTGAAATATTGAGAGTGCAATAAAATTGTACTGTGAAAAAAAAAAAGAAGAGAAAGAAATCAAATTTGTGAACGAGAAACGTTAAGAGAATCGATTTAGTCGAGTATATACTCGTGGCCGAATTTGAAATGCAAATTGAAATGATTTGTTATAATTGAAATGCAAATAATAATTTGAATGTTTATGATATGTTAATGGGCCACATTAATGTTATCAATAATTTAACTGGAAATGTAAATTCAGCAGCAAGAGTGCTCGGCCTCTTTTGCAGTTTAATTGGATCGACGTTTACACCGACTTGTCTTACATATCGATTCTCTCGGCACCGTTCATTTGCACGTTACATTGTCGAAATTAATAACGGAGTGTGGAATATGTTACTATTCCTACTGCACAAATCATGCCAACTTATCCCAACGAACAACACAGTTTGATTGAAACCATATTATAAAGAGCAACAATAAGCGCCCGCTAAATCCTTGTAATAGGCTTTTATCTTGGTTTATAATCGCAAATTCCAGGCATTAGACAGCTTGACGTTAATCGTGCAATTAATCATGTGTCGGATTAAATCAAATTTTGGTCTACCCGTCCTCTCACAATTTGCTTACAATTGCTGAATAAAAATATCCATTTGATATGATAGCAGGGTGCTTCGTTTGGTTTATTTTCTAGGCCGCATCGCAGCAGGAGAAGGTCGATTCAACACCAACACCAATTCCGAGGTGATCATCAACACGGAAGTCAAGTCCATCCCGGTAACGAAGAAGGGCGTGTACTTTGCTTTCCGGGACCAGGGAGCCTGCATCTCGATCCTGGCCATTCGAGTTTATTACATCAGTTGTCCGGAGGTGTCGGTCAACTTTGCCCATTTCCCAGCGACGCCTACCGGCCGCGAGGTGACCTTGATCGAGCAAGCTTTTGGCACCTGCGTGGCCAACGCCGTCAAGATCGAGCAGGGCCAGGAGTCCAAGCCGACTTACCTCTGCAAGGGAGACGGCAAGTGGTACCTGCCCTCTGGTGGCTGCCACTGCAAACCTGGCTACCAGGTAATAAAACGGGCGACCAACCGCACGTTTCAGCGAGATACCGATTGGCCAAATCGTATAGGGATCGATTGAAAAGCTAATCATTGTCGGGTAACAAAAAATTGAGTACAAATGACTGAACTTTATCACGCGCCGCTGCGGAAACAAAAAAGGGATACAAGCATTTTCTACCGACCAGTCTTTTCGGAACAAAAGCCATACATTTCCGCTTATCCGATGCGCGCCAGCGAGTATGGTTTGATGAATGACTCTTCGAATGTCCGATAAAATTTCTAATTGATGATATACACGTGTATAACTTTCCATTTTCGCGCTTTTCAAGCACTGCCGTCGTCCATGGAAAGCACCATAATCCGTAATTAAAATTTATTTCCACTATGTGAAATCGTGATTTATCTATTGTTCTTTTCAACTCACGTTACATTCATCACCATTTTGTATCGATTGGCCTATTCGTCAATCGGATAAGTTTGATTGAACCGCTTGTTCGATTGACTCGCGTTTCATTTTTTTCTTCCGTCATTCGTGCTACGCCCAACAATATAACAAGCTGTAGCCATGAAATCTCAACTATTAGTCAACTATTCAAATGTTCAAACAAAAAACCAAGGAAAAAATATTTGTTTCAATAATGTCACTCGTTTTTAAAATGTCAAAGAAAGGGATAAGTCAACTCAGCAGTGAAATAAATTGAATGCATCATTCCCCGTTAAATGTAACACAAAATGCTGAGCGAAAATTTGAACTACAAAGTGACAAATCCCCGGGGCAATTATTATTCAAATTTCAGGAGCAAAGTAACCAAAGCCGTAGCGAAATTCAAATTTGACAAATAGCCAAGTGAAATATGAATTCCGATGTCGCATAATAATGTTGCGCTCTTTCCGTTATCAGGCCGACGTAGACAAGCAGCAGTGTAATGAATGTCCAATTGGCAAATATAAACACGAGGCCGGCTCACAAAGCTGTCAACCCTGTCCGGCGCACAGCAAAGCGCTGGGACATGCTTTTACCGAGTGTAGATGCGACACTGGTTATTACAGGGCACCGAAAGACCCCAGGGATATGCCTTGCACTCGTAAGTATACACTTTCATGCGCCTACCTGCATGCATTTCTGCCATTTTTATCAACAAATACTCACCACTCCTGTTCATTCTAATACAACACTTTTTTTCCCCCGCAACGCTGACGCCGAGATTACTTATTCCTCGACTCGGAAAAATTACTTCCTCGTGTGTGAATTAATGCCATCACAATTTTACAGTTACGGGAATTAATTAGAATTTAAATATGCAATTTAAATTTATCCTTCGCAATTTTTCGTGTAATTTTTTTTTTTTATTATTAAAGAACGATCGTTTAGAGTTCAGCCACAGCCACTCGTTGAACAAGTTTGCGTCTCCGCTTGTTTTACTTATTTTCGTCGTTCGATGTCAAACTGAGATTGAAACCTTCGTAGCTCGGAATAATTTGAATTTTTCGTTACATTTTTTTTAATTTAATTATTATCTGAATGCAGTAAAAGTATGAGATTTTGTGAAAGGGATTTTTATTTGATTGGAGGAAAAAATAAGCATCGTTGCATTCCAGCGACCGAAATAATTAATGATGATAAATGTTTCTTGATTTGTCGTACTGACTATTTGACTAAACGTGCTATTAATCACGCGCTCAAATGATATTAATGGCCGAGCGTGATTAATAGTTCGTGCTTGACTTGTTGCTTATTAGATGCGTTACAATAAATATAATATTGTGTTCAATTTGCGTTTCAGAGCCACCATCAGCACCCCAAAATTTAACGGTCAATTTCATGGATCAGTCGACAGTGATATTATCGTGGAACACCCCGCACGTTTTGGGCGGAAGGAACGATACGACGTACCGGGTCGTTTGCGATGCTTGCAGCATGGGTGTCAAGTACATTCCTAGCACAGTGAGTTTTTACTTCATTTCGGCTCGGCTCTAATGGCTCGTTATTCGAATGGGGAAATATGTTATACGCAGAATTAAAGGGTGGTTCTGTGTACTCTAACTTTTCAACCTTTTTTCGCACTAAATAGGACATTCGCTCTTTCTTCTTTCCTATTTTTTTCCTTCTTTTTATTTCCACCTTTCGTATACGCTTTCGGAGCACATGTGATGCAATGAAACGAATTAAAAGCAGACGAATACAAATAGTATGAAATCAAATGAAATTATTTTAACATAGACTAGACATGTATACCAATGAGATATAGAATATAAATATAAAAGAAAAGTTGATGTGATACGCTGACAGGTTGAAAACAAGTTTAAAGTGTAAAATTGAAAGTGACACTTGAACGACCACCTTTGCGTTAAAACCTTGATTGAATAACCGTAATTGATTCTGATAGTGGGATCAGTGCAGTGAAACTTGACATGCGTTAAAAATTGAGCGATACGAAGCAAAAAGACATGTGTCGGAGATATGATTCACTTAAATGTTCCATTGTCGTATTTCAGGAGATTTTCAACGACACAAAGATCACGATAACCGGGTTAAACGCCGTGACGACGTATCGTTTCCAAGTGTTCGCCGAGAACGGAGTGTCACCTTTGGCCGGCAGGTCCGAGTACGTGGACATCACGGTCACGACAGAGGCCAGCGTTCCGAGTCTGGTCAGCAACGTTCGGATAACCAGCGTCAAGAGCACCGAGCTCAGCATCAGCTGGGACGCTCCGATGGGTGACGCCGCTGGCGACAGTGACCTTGTCGAGCGATACGAAGGTATTGCATTTCATCCGATTTTTCCTTTCGTCCGGCCAACTGTATCCGATTTCATCATTTTTTTTATCTTCCCATTTTTTATACCCTTTTTTACATGTCAAATTAAACCGAATCCCTCAATGCTTATTCGATGCCCTGCTCACAATGTTGAGCAAAAAAAAAGAAGGAGTTACGAAAACCAAACCAAAACACAAGGAGAGACACTTGCTGCTCAGAATACCTGCCTCGTAAACATGTTTGTTCGGGATATTTATAATTTTCGAAATTTTCAACTTTCAACGCAAATTGAATTCACGAGTCGTGCGTCCCGACCAACGATAAATTTGTCGTGAGAATGAAATAATTGTTCAGATGCGACAAGCATGTTTCGACCGCAGCGGGCAAATAAAGATTGAGACTGTCCCTGACATTTGAATCGCACTTTTGGTTTGCAGTGAGGTGTTACCCGCGGTACGACGATGCCGCAAATGCGACTGTGATTCAAACGTCCGATCTTTCGGCGACCTTTAAAGAACTGAAGCCTGCCACTGATTACGCCATCCAAGTTCGTGCGAAAACGACGCGCGGCTGGGGCGAATATACCCCTGTCGTCTTTAAGAAGACTCCACATGCTATGGGTCTGGGTAAATAATATTTAGCGCAAAACCCAAAACAATTGCTTAGTGCCCAACAATCTTTTTGTTACCTTCTTATTTGTTTTCTAAACTCAAGAATGACTTTTGGCAAGAAAACAAAATTAAAAACGACACTTTTTTTTTCTCTTTACCTAAGCATAAATGAGTTTGTCAGAGCGAACCTGAGCGATAGAAACTCTCTCACGTGATGAAAAATTGAATATCGGTGAAGAGTTTTTACGGTAAAATTCTGAATTGGCCGGGCATCAATCGAAGTAAGTGTTTGAAACTGCAATCGAAATGCAAAAACTGTGAAACAATCGGGCAAAAATGTTCGGACAATTGAGAGAGCTTGCGCAGGTTCGTTAATTAGCGTACAATGCTTGCACACACGTACCCGAACACAGGCACATTCATATACATTCGCATACGAATGCTCAGCTTCGATTGGCAATGATAAAAATGCCACGATATTACGTTACGAAAAATATGCCCTCTCGCCAAGGCTGACTCGCGGTGAAAATGTTCTCATATACTTGGGTTCTCTTATAATTGCAGACTACGTAGGCGATGACGACAACATGCAAGTTCGGATCATTGCCGGTGCCATCGTTGCTGTGGTTGTTCTCCTCGTGATCATTATCATTATGATCGTTCTGTTCTTGAGAAGGTAAAGGACATACTCTATTTTCAATGCCGACGATCCATGTTTGCGGTTGCTCTAAAAATCGTGCGTTCACTTTTTATGTGTAAGCTCTTGCCCAGCCGGATTGGCTTTCGACAGAATTAATGGATCGCAACAATTTCATTTACACGTTTTATCTCTTGTCCTGACATTATTTGCTACTTTCAAACTCTTTTTTTTTCTTCTCCTCCTCTTCTTCTTCTTACTTCAAATTTTACACTTACAATTTCTGTTACGTATAAAAATAATTCAAGCCTTTTTTGTCGACTGCGATTCGAAATGTATATTTTTTTTATTTGAATTATTGAGAAAGTAAGAAAATATCTCACTCGTTCAAATTCATTAAATAATTGATTTCTCGAGTATCACGATGAGAAATATTTATACTTGTTGTTTCTAATTTATTGATTCCTGCTAATATGGAAATTATACAACGAAATATTTTAGATTATCATTACATTTTTTAAATTTGTATTATATATTTTTGATTAACGTGTAGTTTCTAGAGCAACCATGAATAATCAATGCTCAATTTATAATTGAATTAATATTGTTTAGAATAGTAATATTGATCAGAATATAATGCAATATTTTGATTTGTTTGCTACAGCAGAGCATCGGATGAATGTAACAAAAAGCAGCCAAGCGACTGTGACACTCTGGAGTACAGGAATGGCGAAGGTACGTTGTCTCTGGGCCCCGAAAGATAATCGAAATCTTTCACTCCTACCTCACTGTCTGTCTCTTTCCAACTAGATCGATACCTCAGAAATTCCAGCCCGTGGTCGCTGTAATAGATTTTGATCCCTGTGTGATGTGACTAATAAGCCATCCATATTACACATAACTTACCCCTTAGTATTGATTTTAGAGATGGTAATCACCAATCGTAGTTATCGAACTATCTGAAATCCCCGTTTGTATGTCCCCATGAAAAAGGATCGAGTTCGATGACAGAAATAAAAAGAGCAACAAAAACTGATTTTCATGAAGATAAAAAACAATTTCCTTAATCAAAAAAAAAAAAAAAAAAAAAAAAAGAATGAAAAAACAATATAAATACAAAACTTTTTGGCCCAATATGCTCGATTGAAATTTGTCTAACCGAAACATTTCGATTCTTTCTTTGTTTTTCATGTACGATTTACCCTACATTAATGAATCTGTCTTCACGAACCAAAAAACTTAATGAACTTGTACACAATCGCCTGCTACCTGCTACAGGACTAGTTGTGACTTACAGTAAGTCTTTGCCAACAAAAAAATCCTTACCTTGTGTTTTGTTATCGCATGTATTGTTTGTTTATTGTGTATTTTATAATTGAACTTGCACCAAGTTTAAAATTTGTTGAAACAATGTTTAGAATCATTTACATTTATTAGTTATTTCCGCAAGTTTTGCACGTTTTTGTATATTTTTTGCATGCACATGCACCGTGAGAATGTTGAAACATCGGCTAAACTTTTTTGATCAGTGTAGCTAACAAAATAAAAGTTGTCAATCTCTGAAAACAAAAACTGACTTCGTCAGGCTCATAAAAGAATAAAATCTAATCAGCATCGCATAAAAGTTTAAACAATTCTCAGAGACATGAAAAAGAGAGACTGAAAAACGCAAAGCAAAAACTTTCAATTTAAATTTTTTTTTCCTTTCCGCCTGGATCTGTGTATACAATTCGTTGTAACGAATTTTTCTTTTGAAAAGTATATATCCTTGTGATTATTTCTCTCCGTCCTTCATAAAAACGAAGTAGAAGAAAAACAGTCCGCAATAAACAAGATTAAAGAACACTTGTCTGATTGCGCTTTTCTTTTTATTTATCGCCATTAAACATAACGATAAAATTCACGCTGACGCAAGAGAGAGCTGTAATCAGAACCGACGTGACATAATTCATTATAATGTTAATAATGATGAATTGCACGCACTGATATCACGTTACAATTTGCGATACCAATCATTATCAAATTAAAATTTTGATTTAATCAAGTCAAATTCTAAGCGGATTCAATTGAATTACATGAGAGGTATACGTGTATAAGTTTCGTGTTATTCACTTTTTGTTTTATTTTCAAGTATTTATTAATTTTTTTTTCCAACATAAAATGTCTGTATGTATGATATGCAACGTGACTACGGTAGTTGGAATCAATTTTGATGAAATGCAGCGGGATTTCGTGAGGTCGATAAAAAATGGATGACTGGGAGTTTGATTGACATCTAGTGGCGTACGCTGATTGCGTTTTGTTAGTTGCATTGTGTATGAGCTTGTTGGCCGTTGTGTCGTTCACGGTGCACTGCAAAATGGACACTTCAACGATTGTGACAACCCATTTGAGAGTCGTCTTCGCCATAAGTTTCCACGTTTCCTTAGTTAGCCTGCTCGACATGTAAATGCAAATCATGTATTTACGCGTTTTCCAAAACTCGTTGCATCCGACGTCGTTTTGTGTGCACCACAATTTTATACTTATACGTAAATACCAGAGTGAATAAATAATGCCCTGCAAATAAGTCAAACAAGCATGCACAGAACCTCGCACGAAAATACCCTGTTAACCATTCAAGTCCAGACAACGTGCTTGTTATATTCTTCATTTTTATTTATAATTATCTTCGTCCTTAGCCTGTTTGTTTTTTACATTATCAATTTGTTGTCAAGCACATGCGATGCCACACTGATTAGTAACGGTAACATGATTTACGAAGTCAAAGTTATAATGATTTAAAAAAACTGTTGCTCGAGTTGCTTTGTCTTCACTTTGAAATTTCAACTAAATTTTATTGAACTTGCGTTTATTTAATTAGTCAAGTTTAGAACGGCAAGTCATAACATTGACAACTTTATCATTTTTAACTCACCCGAGTAGCAGAGTTTCAAAGTCATTTGTATCTTTCTGTAACTCAGCTACGTAACATTGATGTAGATTTATTGATAAAGTTACACTTGTTTTATGAACATGATGAATGTTTTGCATTTGATAAATACTAAGAATAATATACATTGGAAAAAAAAATAATTTTTTGTAATCAAGAGAAGGTTGCTTTTAATTGCGTGAATCGAGCTGGGAAACGCTTAATTTGTACCGTAAAATCAGATCTGACGTCGAATCTGTCATCGTATCTGACATCTGATTAGTTGCCAGCTACGAAATCAGGTCTGACGCAACGTCTAATGGAGAGTAGCATTAATCATGTTACCATTACATCGATCAGAAAATTAATTTCACCAATTAGAAATGATAATCAAACAGCAAAGTTAATGCGAAAAGTTATCCGGTTTCATCTCGCAAACGTAAATCATTTTACTTCCAAGACTGAAGTAACAAGGAAAAAAACGAGAAAGAAAAAAAAACATTGTCAAAAAGTTGAAATCATTTCTACGTCTTCATTTAAGCTTTCAGCGGGAGTTCAAAAATTAAGTTATCCAACTTTTATCCTCGGGCGGTAGTTTGCAAAAACCGAGCGTGCGGCGAGTGCCATTTTTTTTATCTGATGCACAACTCTCGGATTTTCGAACATCCGCGCGGGGTCGTAACTTACGATTTGTTGAGCGGATAATTTCCAATGTATTTCATTATTTATCTAAAGCGATGTGGCCTCTTGTGTCTCTTCGTTACATCGCCAAAAGCGTTTTAATTTCAGAATGACTCGTCAAACAAAACGAACAAAATTCGATTCGGTCGATCAAACGAATCGTAACAACAAATTTGACTCGACACGTTTTTCCGTTTATAAAGACTTGATTGACGCGATACCTGCAAAAGATGAACCGTGGCTTGTACCGCGTGCTTTCCTTTTGATGTCATTTCCTTCTGCGACTGTCAGATTTTTTATATCGATTTGAGGTTTTCACTTGCTATTTTCACCTTCGTCTCTCTTTCATATCATTTTATATTCCTTAAATTCATATGTGTCAAATATTTTTTCTAAATCATTATTTATTTATTCTGTATATATGTTATGTTTTCTATTTTTGATATTCATTTGTGTTCAAACTGTAATGTGTCGTGGATTGCAATTCATCGCTGATTGACAGAATGGTTTTAATGAGTCTAACTTGGCTTTGGACTGCTGTGCTTGCACGGATTTTGATGGTTGTTATATTGGAGGGCTTAAATCAATGGCCGTTTGGTTTATCAGTCAGTCTGAAGTTGAGTTCAACCGAGATACGTGTAGCCTTTCACAATGTTTTATTTTAATACCCGAAATTCGTTAACACATCACAAGGACGCATTCTCGAGTACGTATTTTTTTAGCCCTACAGTTATTTTGATGTATCAAAAGTATTCAAATGAAGATAAAGTTATTTTATTAGATCAGTGTTCAATTTCCATAACTTATTAATTTTTTGTTTCAACTGAAATTAAATTTCAACACAACGATCAAACGAAAAGCGTACAAAGGATAAACACTAGTTTTAGCTGAATTGCAAGAAAAAAAGTAAGCGATTTTAGTCATTTTATTGGCCCATACGCGAGCATCTGTTTTACATGGCCTTTTTATTCCGAAAAGAAAGCAGCCTGCATTTACTTGTAACATCGCAGCCGTGTTTTTACTTAAACGTCGTAAATAAATAACGCAGCAACATTTTTATGAAGCATTTTGTTCCAGCTCGCAATACACTTCGTATCTTTGTGCACGCTTGTATATAAAATGTTACGAAACACAAAACTCAAACAGGTTTGATGCTCCTTTTATTTTATTTTTTTTTTTTCACTTTTCCTTCCTTTTTGCAAATGTGCAATACATAATAGAAAAAAATTGTCGAGCATCCTCCGCTTTTGTACTGACACTAGAAGAATTACAAGAATTAAAACACTGGGGGAGAAATTGTAAAAGAAGATAAAACTCTCGCTTGAAAATATAAACAAAGAAGATGACTGTTGAAAATTTATGTTAAAACGATAAAGTTATTCCTACTTCAGCAACTCGAGGAAATTTGGGTTATCACATCAAGAGAGTGCGTTCTTATATTTTTCGTAGCTGATCTACGTAACGGATATACGATTTTTTTGACGTTTTGCGAAACATCCAAAGATCCAAAGATACGTATGATAAATTGGATTTCAGCATGGGATATGCGCTACACGTATCTCTGGTTCAACGTGATAAAAGTCTAAGCTGGCATAAGATTTGGCTGTATTCGAATCTTTGGCGGCTTCAATATTTGTTCCTCGTGACCTAGATCTGTCCGCATGAGAGGACGCCCGCGAGAATATACAAAAATGGCGAACAGTTATTGACATTTTAATGGCGATGAAAAAGCGGCAATTATGCAAGCATTAAAATACCAATAGCGCTGTTCAATTATCAAGAAGACAACCCTGTTGGATTTTTTGTTTATCCGAACCTTCTCTCCCTCCTGTAATATCATCTTCCCACTTTAATATCCGAACGTTTGTTCAAATCAGAAGAATTCCTTTGATGTCTCCACAAGAATTCCGTCTCAAAGTAATTAAATTTGAAATTCTTTCAATCCACTTGACTACAAAATGCCAGATATGCTTCCTCACATTTTTTTTCTTTCTGTCTTTCTTTCAATTTCAATAACTCAATTTTCTTGTCAAAATTCAACAGGGTTGAGAAAAACGTAAATCAAATAACGATACATGAGCTTTATAAAGAGAGACCCGTCAAAAATTCTCAACATCGGCCCGTGTGTAAATATAATGAATCCTGTTTTGGTGACGTTGCAGTGACCACGCCGCTGTTCACACCTGCAGTGGGAGTTGCGGGCGCGGGAGCAGGTGGCACGGGAGGCACTGGTGCCAGGAGCTATGTGGATCCGCACACTTACGAGGACCCCAACCAGGCTGTACGTGAATTTGCTCGCGAAATCGATGCGGGATATATCACCATCGAAGCCATCATAGGTGAGTAGTTCACTCAATCAAAGTGCTTCCCCGTCAATGATATCGACTTCATTTATTTACATTCAAAATGTTGTTCAAATACTTTACCCACAAAAACCAAAAATTCGCCAATCGATGTGACTAAAATAAAGATCTATTCATTTTGCTATCAATCTGATAACAGAACGGTGCAATTTAATCAACGTTATTTGATAATAAATGTTTGGGAATAATCAAGTTGTTATTCATTTTTTTTATCCTTAGGTGGAGGTGAATTTGGCGATGTTTGTCGTGGCAAACTGAAACTGCCGCCCGACGGTAGAACAGAGATTGACGTGGCAATAAAAACACTCAAACCAGGATCAGCGGACAAGGCGCGCAACGACTTTCTCACGGAAGCTTCGATAATGGGTCAGTTCGAGCACCCCAACGTGATATTTCTTCAGGGCGTGGTGACCAAAAGCAATCCCGTGATGATAATCACCGAGTTCATGGAGAACGGCAGCCTGGACACGTTTCTGCGTGCCAACGATGGCAAGTTCCAGGTGCTTCAGCTCGTGGGCATGCTGCGCGGCATCGCCAGCGGCATGCAGTACCTCTCCGAGATGAACTACGTGCATCGTGACCTTGCCGCAAGGAATGTGCTCGTCAACGCAGCGCTCATCTGCAAAATTGCCGACTTTGGCCTGAGTCGCGAGATCGAGAGTGCCACGGAAGGCGCCTACACGACGAGGGTACATATCAATTCACAACTTTGCATTTTATTTAACACCAGTTCTTTCGTTTGTGACTGTTTCTCTTCTTCTATGATGATAAGAAAAAACAATTCTAAATGTCACGATTGGTTTCTTTTCTACAACAATGTTGTTTCTTATTTTTTATTCTTCAATTTTCGTTCAATAGATGTTGTTCCTTGAGATGTTCATTGTAACTTTATGTCGAAGTTTTAAAGTAACAAGTTCTTTTTTTCACAATGTTTTTTTTCTCTTTTGATATTCTCTATACTTGAATGTAACTGCTTGAAGTTTGTACGAATTAACTCTGAATTAGAGAGTTGCGTGAGAATATGTAGCTATAAAAGGTAATCTGTTGGAAAATTCTGTACCGACAGTCATAAACGAAACTTTAGAATGTAAGTGGAAGAAGGTAGCTTCGTACTGTAGTTGTTTTCAATGCACATTTGTAGTAGTCCGTGATCTTAGAACCTTATAAGTTTCGTAGTCTATTTTCGTTTAGCCGATGATAATTTCTTTGGACTGGACCATAATTTATCTTTATTTGCATACACGCACTATTATACGAACATTTTATTTTTCTCATTCGTTTGTTTACATTTTTGTTTCCACACATCTTGTTTCAAGGAGAGCCTTTGATTGTGACATTGAAAGCCAAGCCTGAAAAAAGGTTCTTAAAATTGCATAAACGTCCAGTCGTGAGAATTAGCACTTGTAAACAATGTTGTGCTTCGTAATGCTTTAATGTTGTTTATTTGTTTCGCATTTCAGCACCGAACTTTGCCGAAAGTAAGTATTTTTGTTTCTCCACATCAATTCTCAAGTAGAGCAGAAAAAAGAGAAAGAACAAGCGAGTGTGCGCGTGATTGTGTGTGTCTGTAATTCATACCCTACTGGGCTTGCGATTGTTGAAACAAATCTTGTAATTTGCGTTGTCATTTGTGTTAAACGACACCTTCTTCCACTCGGCTCCTCGCAATAATATTCGGTAACAAAGCTCTCCCGCTTTGACTTTCGCACGGATATTCATAACAACCCCTGCGAAGCGCGCCGCAATGTAAAGTATTTCACTAAATAACCGTAACAAAGAGGCTTGATATTGCAAATATTTGAAATGTTTCTGCTACTTTGCGGCAACTTAACTCATAGAACACGCGCGCCCGTTTAACCAGCCTTGTTTCGACGATCGTTTGGTGTGTCCGACAGACCCTTTGTAGCCTCCCCCTATCTCAATCCCCTAACAAATAACGAATCAGCTTTGGAAACAAAATTGACACTCGCGATCTCGCTGGACAAGCAACGGGCAAATCGTTTTCCCGTTGTCGATCACAGTTTTGTCCATCCAGTCTACCATTATATCATTTAATATATCCCACAGCCGACATTTATTAGCATTCCCCAACCAGAGGACAGACCTTAATCCATTCGACGTAGATTAACTCGACGACATTAAGAGCACCAAATTAACTCCCGAGCTTGCTCTCTATCTTCATCTCACTGATAGACCATACGAGAGAAGCCCATTTTAACAACTTGACTATCCTGAACGCTGCTTATATTGCCGACACACCTTCTAATCACGTTCTCTCGTACATCTTACAGGGCGGTAAGATTCCAGTGCGGTGGACCGCTCCAGAGGCGATAGCGTTCCGCAAGTTCACCAGCGCTTCCGACGTCTGGAGCATGGGCATCGTCTGCTGGGAAGTGATGTCTTACGGCGAACGACCCTACTGGAACTGGTCCAACCAGGACGTCATAAAGTCAATCGAAAAGGGCTACCGATTGCCCGCGCCCATGGAGTGTCCGGAGGCCATCTACCAGCTCATGCTCGACTGCTGGCAGAAAGAACGTACCCACCGGCCGACCTTCGCCAATCTCACTCAGACCCTCGACAAGCTCATCAGGAGCCCGGACACATTGCGCAAAATTGCCCAGAACAGGTAACAATTATTTTTCACAGTTATCCGAATATTTATTATTATTATTATTTTACCCACAAAAATTCATTTCTTTTGTTTTCTGATTTTATTATTATTATTATTTTTTTTGTATATGTATCTTCCTTTCGTCTTTCGTTTTTCCCATGTTTTACACTTTTCGTTCAAAGACCAACATTTTTTCATTACTTTCTGTCATCGTCATCGAGCTACCTTTTAATCATTGCTGTGTTAATCACCTTCTATTCGTGTGCAAATCGGCCGTCCCGATCGTCCGCGTTTCACTGTAAAATATACTTGCCGCATCGACGTGTGTCCATAAATTAATTTTCCTGCGACGAAAAAAAAAAAAATAATAAAAAATAGTGCTGTGCTATACGCACACACAAAACCCCCGAATTACTCATTCTCAAAAATCAATATCCCACGCTCGTTACACCCTCGATTTGCAGACTTTTTAAGTGTGCATATCCATTACAGCACTTTTTAAGCCGCCATTGTCCGTGTTTCCCGATGCTCCGTCCGACACATGTGTCAAACTGCATTTCCGACGAGAAATCGATCGAAATCAATCCAAAACTCGTGGTTTCTCTTTGCAAAAAAAAAGTGGTGTACGTTCAATATAATAATAATGAAAAAACCTGATTGGCATTACTGGATACGGCTGGATTCGACGCTACATTTAGTTGCACAGTGACCGTGCTGTTTATTATTGTCATTTTATTTATGCCAACTTGTATTTTTATGTTCCGCCTCTCTACTAGCCCTTTTTTTCGCTTATTTTTATTTATTATTATTTTTTTTTTTTTTTTTTTTGAACTTTGACTAAAAGCCGTACGTCGTCGATCAAAATTTTTCGCTTCTGCAAATAAAAAATTAATTTATGGACGGTGTCTCTAATTTTCTGTCTGTTATTTGGCTCTTATCTGAGATAACTTTCATTTCAAATCGTCGCTCGTTTCTTCTCCTTTTTTTCACGCGCGACCATTTTTTTCGCTTAAATTGGTTTCACAATTAATTGTCTTTTGCAATAGCTTCTGAAGCTTTTGTTGCTTCTGCCTCTCATCATAACTCTACTTGTACCTGATGTAAAAGGAAAATTGCCGCTATTTGTGTTTTCTGTTCTTTTCATTATCACCCTGCAAATCTCTGTCTCAACCCCCGTTCCTTGCGGCATCAAGGGAAAACGAAAGGAAAAAGAAAGTATCGAAACGAGTAAAAAAAAAGCGAAACTGTTTGAAAATAATCTTGTACCGGCTGTTTATCTGTCTGTAAACGCTGAATCGCGCAAGGATTATGCGTCGTATATAGTTCATAAGATACTCCTCAGCTTTAATCTCTCGTTAACTTGCTAAATCACTTAGCAGTGATAATATTGCCAAATGAACGAGTTATGAACAAGCACCTCTGCTCGTGTAAATGTACTCTAATGCAGATATAATTTCTGAATATTAACGCATGTATTTTAATTCATTTAATTTCTTGTTTGACGGGTTTAATTTATACTTATGTTTTTTTTTCGGAGGTTTTCGGATTTAATTTCTTTCAGTTACAAATATCATAAAAGTTTATCAACTAATTTAATTGCAAAATCGACATTAATGTTTCAATATCCATCTTGTAGTTTTAATTAAACTTTTTGTTTAACTTATATTTAAATAAACAAAGTTCATTTCTCGTGTTATAGTTGTGAATTTTTTAAACTGAATTTCATATGTCGAGTGAAAAATAAAATTGTATTTGAAGAGGATCCGAAAACCTGGAAAAGTGAAAAAAAGTGAAATCGTGAGTTTGGCAAATAAAGCAAAACTAACTTATTAGCTCTAACTAGTCTAATGAAATTAACTTCGCTTTGGAAGATAAAAAAATGTTTCTGGGCTAATTCTTTGTGGTTTTGGTTTTGTGGTGTCTTTGGTACCTGACTGCGACTACGTGACAACGCACAACAACGCACAACAACAGTGTGAGGCCGCCTGCGCACAATCCGTACTATGTGTCGAGCCAGAGCGCGCAGGTTGCCCAGGTGGCGGCAGTAATGCCGGGCACAGCCACGGGCCCGTTCGTAGAGATAGTCGGCCATCAGGCCCAATCAGCGATTGCCGTTCCAGTAATGCCAGCGGGAGCCGGCCGTTCTCTACACTATCACACACATGCCGCCACACACGCATTACCACATCAGCCACCGCTCACCTACCCTAACTGGGTTCCGTTCACGCACTTCGGCTAAACTACGAGCGGCACAGCGTTACATACATTTTTTTTGTAGAGCTTATTTCGTCCAGTAGGCAACGTCGCCCTGTTTGCCTCACTTTTCTTTTCTTTTTTTTTTTTTTTCAATTTTGTTTTCGTGTTATCTTATAGTTTTTTGCTGTTAATTTTAAGGACAGCGTGTAATTATCCCCCTTGCTCTTTCGTGACTCCCAAAACGATTTCAATCGTGCTTCTCGAATAGCTGAAATATCAACTTACGGTTGGTTCCACGGAACAAAAATGTGATAATTAAATAAAAGCACTGAAAAGAGCAAAACACGTTAAAAGACTGAGAAAAATTATAGTGCTGAGTCGCATAATTACACGCTGCCCAATGGAACCGAATTGCGCCTAATTGTAGTAACTTTTTTGTTAGTCGCATTGTGCGATGCGAGTTGAGCGTGTGTTATACTTCTTTATTTATTTCTAATCGAGCTCGCAAGCTTTTTAATTTAATTCCATCAGCCGCCTAACAATGTTTGTTTTCACCGAGAACGCCTTCGTATCATTAAAACAAAATAGTGACTTGAAAAAAAAACGAAATACAAGACTGCACATATTCACAAACATACACTCAAGAGACACACACACACATGTACGTACACAAATTTTATCGCAATTATTTTCATCACATTGTTTACGCGTGAGATATAAAAGAACCGAACAAAAAGGGAGGGATAACATTAAAAAAAAAATAAAAGGAGTAGGGAAAACGGATTTGATTTTACTGTCGAGAGACAAAAAGAGAATCTCAATAGAACCCGCCCGTACGACTGAGACAAACAAACGGGTGAAACTAAGTTTGTCTTCACAATCGAAATAGTCCGATAGTGCAGTTTTCACATAAATTAAAAGCAGCGATACGCGTGACATTATTTTGATAGCTTCTTTTATTTGCAAACACGCCGCGCGCAAGCGAATCCATAACTTTCGATCGGGCAACAGAAAAGACAACCGAGCGATATCATAGTTATTTCTCCTCTACTATTTTGTCTATTGTATTGTATTTATAATTATGGACTCGCGGAAAGAAAATGACAGCGGGTATAAATAACGAATCGAATAAAATATAGTTAAAAGTAAAAGAGCTCTTCAAGTGCCGTGGCACAACCTTGTTTACAAAGTATCTTATTTAAACAAAATCCAGTAGTGGTTTCGTATAATTGTTAAGACAAAAGTGAATTCAAAAATTGTTAGAAATTGAAACGGGGATTAAAGAATCGATATTAATTCATATTTGTAAAATCCATGTAGGAAAAATCTTAGTGAACCAACGTAACCAACGGATAGTCTAATTCGTAGTTTTAGTTGGCCCTTTACGAACTGGCAGTTTATAGTCTTTCGAAAAGAAAACTTTTGGATTTCAAACTAATCGTTAGGTCGTTTTTACGAAATTTACAAAAATGAATATTTAGATGACGGTTAGATCGTTCGAATTTAAAAAGAGCTCTTTTTGTAACAACTCTTCTTGAAATTTTCAAAATTTTTCGTGCACAACGATTGCCGCGATTTTTTAATCAAACAAATACAAAATGATTTGAAGCATCGCAAAACATTAATTCCTTTTGCACGAAAAAATTCGGGAAACAAATAATATATCATAGTTTCTCTTATAATATTATAGTTGTATTTAAAAAGTATAATCAAATTAACTTTTCGAGCTTTTTAAAAGACTTTTGAGACGAATTTAAAGTGTATCGAATAAAATTAAGAAATTAATCGAACACATATCAGGATAAGTGTAAATTGTAACGAGTTTTCTGTTCGTACAATGTTAATTGTGTTAATTGACAACGAAATCAAAACTCTCGCTTGATAGCAGTGGTTAGTTACAGAAATGATGATTTTGGATTTACTTATATAGATGGAGCTCGAAAATGCATATAAATGAAGACTTGCTTCTAAGCAATGTTACATTTTCTATGTTATAAATTATATGCAAAATGCAACCATGTTTGAGCTCAGTGTCCAATTGTTCATTTGCTGTTGCAGAGTAAATCTGCATAAATAGTCATCAGTCAAGTAAAATAAGTAATTGTTTTAACATCTCATAGTTCGGTTGTTAATTATTTCTGTAACTGAAACACACTGAAAAAAGGACTGATATTATTCTTCCTTGCGAAGACATTTAAATGTCGTTTTGAGAGAATTTACAGTACTACATCATGATAGCTAATTATATTATGATCATCGCGATAATTCCAGTTCAGACTTTATTATAATCAATTATTCAAAAATATAACATTTCGTCTAATTATTATTATTTCATATAATAATTATATTCTAATAACAAAAAGTATATAACTTGATAAACATATAAAAATTGTTTGCCCATTTCCAATTTTAAAAATAATTCCAGAAAGTATTTATGACTGAAGTAAAATTAATGAGTTGTCAATAAATTTGTATCTGAGCATGATTAATCGAATTATCATCGTTATTAGAGTAAAGAAAAAGTTAACGTTTTAGAAATTTGAAATTTAGAATGACGATAAAGTATTGATATGTAAGTTACTTCTTAGATGTTGATAAATTATCGAACGACAGGGAATCGGAGCAAAAAGGCCTTGGATACAAAGAGTTAAAAAACGAAACAAATACAAATAAATAACAGAGAGCTTAAAGTCACGCTGGCGACATTTCGAGCAAAGCTCGGAAGTGCAGAAACTTCGGCTGAGAGAATAAATCGAACAGCGATTAATATCAGTATCAACGAGATTTAAGAACGGTATTTTTATACTCGAGACGGGGTTGATGAGAACATATAAAGCAACATACGATGCGACCGATGCACCGAGCTGTTTACTCCATAAATACAATTACAAACAGACACAACTACAGATATCGCAATTATTAATACAAAATGTTTACGAGAAGAATTATAATTTCATGCGACGGTTGTCGTTCTAGCGATTCTGCCAAAAAAAGCACATCAACGTAATTGGTTCAATAATTTTTTTGCGTTTTTTATATTGATCATCATTCTGTTACAATTTCTGTATTCATTTATTCAAGTTGACGAATGAGACAAAAAAAGTATATTTCGTTTCAATTCAATATCCCAGACAATGGCTCAATTTCGACAAAAAAAAAAAGAAATTCACGTTCGTTTGATTAAAGTTAATAAAAGCAATAT
The DNA here is from genome assembly GCA_030523145.1 of Trissolcus brochymenae. Classification (NCBI taxonomy): domain Eukaryota; kingdom Metazoa; phylum Arthropoda; class Insecta; order Hymenoptera; family Scelionidae; genus Trissolcus; species Trissolcus brochymenae. The sequence continues at coordinate 60,724 of JAQQRF010000561.1, forward strand.
CTGTAAATCCGCGTGACGGGCAACCGCAACGACAAAAGTCGCATTGCACCTATAATTTTTCGTGCACACTGCGCCTAGAAATAATATCCTTATTTCAAAGTGAAATCAAAGTTCAAATTATTTTTTTCACTAAACGGCAGATCCAGGGTAGAAGAGAAAGTAGAAGTTGCAATTTATATTTGTAATATATATTTTGTTGAACAGAAGCGACTCACTCGGTGCAGGTGACACCGTTTCATTTCACGTGATTACGCGTGATACGAATTTATTAATGTCAAAACGTAGGTGTGTTTCTGTCAAATAAACGACAACGTCGCGACTTCACCAGCACGGGAAAATTGTACGCAATAATCATACATGTAACGTATCATATAGAGCATAATGTTATCCCGGTGAGATTTACCGTTTTTAACTGAATTAGACAGGACAATCCCTAGATATGTTTAGCTGTTGTCAAACAAATGACCGTGAATGGAGCTGGTATGATTGGTCTATTATTTTTATTAATCTTGAATTATGTAATTGTAAAAAAAAAAATATCTGTAATATACGACTTTGAATTTAATTTATACAGAATTAGAATGAAAAGTGGATAAATGTTGTTAGTTATTATTATTTATGTTTTTTAGCTATAGAATGAATAGTTTTCGATTTCGAGAATGCACCAGGTCCATCTGCGGATGAATTCGGACGGACCGAAAGCGAAGCAAACGCGAAAGAATGAAAAAAACGTTCGCGCAGATAACCATTAGTAACGTGCGTTTCGCGCAAATTACAATGCTTTTATTTTTGGAAGCTTCATCGCGCGTATATAAATAATTCGCGATTCCGCTTTGTTCGGCTGAAAGCGGGCGACAATGCGCGTTTGAATTTTGCGAGAGCATTCCGTGCGTATCAGCCCAATGCCCAGCATAATAAATGTGTTTTGTAATTCGCGCAAAACAATGTCAACTGCAAAGCTACAAAAGCAAACTCACGACACACATTTACACGATGTCACGAACATTTACGAGTCTTGCGTTGAGAGAAAGAGTGTGCGAGAGAATGAATGAACTGCTGAATGAGGGGGGTTATGATAATAGCAACGGATCGCGATGCAAAAACGCCAGTCTTATTTTAAGACCGCCTAATGATAGGGAGGAGCCTCTTGCTGAGACGCGATGATGATTCATTGTAAAAACTTTTTTGTGATGCAAATTTCGTGATTTAGATGTGACAATTTGCTATTGAATTGGCGTAACTCTATCGTTCAATTATTTTTAATACTTGCATATCAGTATGAATCATGACATTAGGTTTTAATTTAAGATTATTATTATTATTTGTAAGGCACATTACGGTGAAAAAATAAAACCAGAACAGAAAAAGCAATGAAATGTTGTATAAAGATAGAATGAAATTTGCATTTCAATGGAATTTTTGAAATCTAGAAAATGAGATAACCACGAGAGAAAAGTAGAGATATGTAAACGCGCGAATGTGCCTGTTTTTGCAAACCGATCCCGGCTGAGTGACATGAAAGGGGTAGGGACACAGAGAGGATCTATTGATATTGAGAAACATGCACATCAAATAAAAAGAGAGACTGGAGTGGGAGGTTACAACACACCGCATACATTAGACACCAATGTGGCATCCATTGCACTAACAAATGCTAACGATTGTCAGAATCAGGGAAAGGGGTGCTCCGCCCCCACCCCCACCTGCCTCGTCGGCTTGCAACATGCATTTCAGAAAAAGGTAAAACATCCAGCAACGAGTCAACAATGTTTTACGAAACAACAATCGAAATCATTGTCATTGATCAAAGCTGCAGGGAATCATGGCAAATTCACTGGGGGAAAACGCTCGTCAAGGGGTTGCGCCTCATTCATGCAGTTTTATTGATGACTTGATCCATCAAAGCGAGAAAGATAAAAAATCATCTCTTTTGAAATTGTCTGAATGAGCAAAAGTAATCGAAAAAAATTGTGAAATTGCAGGGGAACTGTGATGTAACGCAAAAACCATAGTAACACTGTTTGAATGTAATTGTTATCAACTTTTTCAAAATGCTGAGCTTATCGCTTGGTAAAATTTCATTCTTGTTAGCGTCAAATATTAATGTCAAATTTTTCATTTGAATTAAAAAGATAATACCCAGCTCGGGCAAATCTCTTCGTAAACAGGGATAAAAAAGGGTTGAAAGTCATGATTCCCTACTGCTTAATCAATCAGAATTACATCCACCCGTAGAAGGCACTTATATACTCTGCTTGAATCCCCATTAGTATTTGATAAACCGCACATTGCTTGCTTTGAGAGGCACCACTGTATTGTTGGAATTCTATGTAAATACAGGACACGTATAATAACGATGACTTTCAACGTTGACAAAGTTTGTCCGTTGGACGTCGGCCTAAATTTTTCAACCTGTCGCCTGACTGACCGTCACTGTGTGAATTAGCGATTGTCGTCGAGCGCCGCAATCAATTTTTTTCTACCACCACAACGTTGTAATTTCTGTCGCACATTTTCAACCAGTCTCATTCATTTTTTTTGTACGTTCACGTTTATTTTTTTTTTTTTTTTTTTTTTTTTGTAGCGCATTTCTCAAGTCATAATTTTAAGTTAAACTTATTTTTCACGTCATAAGATATATATTAAAAATAAAAAAAGATATATAAATATATTATTATAAAACTACAAATTAGTTGTTGAATAAATAAGACTTTCAAAAATACGAGTACTTATTACTGACAATAAAGACCAATGACACAATGTTTCTTGTGATTATGCATTGTCCTTGCACCATTCTCTATTTAATTAATTATGACTATAATAATAATTTACAAAAAAATATCACCATAAATAATGACTTTGATTACTTTGGAAATGTCGAAAGTTGAACGTAAGTAACAGTGAACTCAGCGTTGTCTGACAATTGAACGATGAGAACAACGCAAAGTCAGTTTTTTCTTTGATTGTGAATCCCTTTTTGATAACATGTATGTATAATGAACCTAATAATCAAAAGTATTTGGACAAATTTGATATAGAACAGAATTTCAATCCCACGTAGGTAGATAGCAAGTTGTTCCCTTTTGAAATAGAATCGTCAAGTTTTTTCCCCCACTTAATTGAATTGAAATTCAACATCGAACTTTAATTGCTTTTTATAACTGGAATGATAACCAAATGATATCCCGTGTACAAAGCGACCCTTTGCATTATTACCATGAAAATAATTATAGCATCAGTAAGAAATTGATTCAAACCAGTTTGCCCTCTTTTTTTGACTTGTTTGCCAGACATGACAAATTTCAGCTTGCAATTTAAATGCGTACATTCAGTACGTATGATGAATAAGTGATGGGAGACGCGGAAAATAAATGTGGATCGAAAATACTCTTAATTATGGATTCCAGATGCCAATCGAACTGTCACCTTCTTAACATTATGCAATTTCATTCTCACAATTTTATTAACTTTATTTGCAGCAGACAGTCATGTTTGCCTATATGTTAAAGCGACCGATCTTTTTATACTGTACAGTTTCATATCAATTTCAAAACTAGTTTTCCTTTTTGTGCGCCGCTCAGTGTCAATTTTATAACTCAATTTCTGTGTGATCGATCAACTAAAAATACAAGCTTTTTTATAAACAAAAAAAATTACAATACTATATTTTTTATCAACGGTCATTATTTTTTGTAGACCAACAAAAGAATAGACCAACGTCAAATCTCAAAATATTTGACACTTTTCAGATTTTATTCATATTCATTGAAATCTCTTTTTTGTCCTGTCATCGTGTACTATACTGGACATTCTTTGACGTTTTAAAACTATCGAACGTTTGAATCTGAAGAAATATTGGATATACCGTTTTGAATTTTTCATTCATAAATATCACTCGACTCTTATCGGAATGCGACATTTAATTTCATATTTACGGTTCATAACGAGTAAATGAAATTCGAGTACCATCACGAAGAATGACAAGTATAAATAATAAATGCTCTAATGTGTATTTTATGCCGATTTATTGCAAGCAATCACCGTTCAAGCCATTTATAAGATTACAGTTCTTATGGGATTTTCATAAGCTAAACTTCCTCTCCGTTACTTCGTATATAAATCATATCGCGATCATCCAACGTAGATTTTTGGATTTGCAGACAAAAAATTGAAACGACAGTTTCATTGCTCATGTTCCATTTATATATACTCCACCCTAAAGATTTAAGAGCGGAAATCATAAGCAATTCATGTCCCGGTGGTAGTACATAATAATCTATTCAAGAGAGGAGGAGGAAGGTATTTGCATTTTATTGTCAAAAAAAAAAAGATCAGTTTTGTGAGATTTAGTGGATTTGATCGAAAAGAGATAAATTAGAATGAGAATTGTTTGAGTCTATGGGTGATAAATGTGCAAAGAGTAAATATCGCGAGTTGGATAGTAAATCGAGTTAAAGAGTGTACGTTGAAGTTGAAACTGGAACAAAACAAACGACGCAGGGCAAAACAAAGAGTAGAAACAAATGAACGAGAAGTGAATATATAGTGGCGCGAGTGGAGCAAATTGGTTTGAATCCTCGTCCCCTGTATAGATTGTTTAAATTTAGAGTCAAGAGAGCCCCGTAAGAGATTGAAACAAAGAGTTTGGCAAAGTGATACATTTAGGAATAGATTGAGAGTGAGAGCAATGAATCTTGGCACAGCAGATTAACGAGTGTTGTTTCGCAGGGGTACAAATCCACTGGCTCCGGACGCGGTGGACCTTACGCAGCTGACCTCAGTGAGTGAGTGGCTTGCCTCGATCAAAATGTCCAAGTACGCCGAGAGCTTTGAGCGAGCGGGCATCATGACCCTCGAGGCCGCCGCCCGCGTTACAGTTCAGGAACTCACCGACCTCGGCATCACTCTCGTCGGACACCGCAAGAAAATCATGAGCAGCGTCACCGCGCTGCGCGCACAAATGTCCGCGACGTCCCAGGGATTCCTCGTCTGATCTGCCGCAGCGGCCTAACCCAGCCAAATTATTCGATCCACATCACGAGGGGACTCTCTTCGACCAACTCAGCAAACCGCAAATAACTCCAATTTATCTCATTTGCGTGCAAGCAAATAGACGCCCCCGAATTAATGCAGCGTCACCCTCAAGATTTCATCTTCAGCTCAGCGTAATTTTGTTTCCTCCAACTCTTTATTATCATCAAGCGCACTCTTGCTCAATCTTTTTTTGCGGTTTATTTATTTAAACGCTCATTTTTATTTAATATAAACAAATTATCCTTTCTTTTTTTCCTCTCGGATCGCGCCATTTGAGTTGATTCCTTTTGCGATTCTTGTTGAACTTCTCGATAGGTTTATCTCTTGTTTTACTGTTGCGTTTTTTTAAAACGCCCAATTTTTTCCTCCCTTTCTTTGACTAAATTTTCTCTTTTTTTCATTTTTGTTTGATGTATTTTTGGAAATTATTTTATTTTATTACTTATACGGTGAGTTTATTAAATATGTATGTATATTAGCTGACGCTTAATTTTTAATTTATTCGCAAACGAAATTAGCTTTAACTTTCAAATTGATTGTATCGTGGTGAGAAAAAAATATTGAGCCATCGCATGAAATCAGTACGAAGATCTTCATCAAGTTGAAGACCCATTGCCGAGGGTTTAGATTCTAAAAGTGTTGAATAAGATGCAGTGAATTTTGATTCATCGTTTATGTGTACACATCAATTGTAAAAAAAAAAGACAACAAATCTCTAATTCATGTATAAAATGCAAACTGTAGTTTGATATATCGGCACCTTTTATCATTATTCTAGTTGTATCGCTATAGCTATTCATTATTATAACGCCAATCGCATTTTCAATGTCATAAAAAAATATAACTTCTTAAATCTTTGTTGTAAATAATTTGTGACTGCGCAGTCAATTTCTAATCCGTCACTGCCTCTCTATGTAATCTTAAGTATTATCTCAAGAGATAATGAATTGGTGAATTTTACAACGCTCCTACAGTAAAATTTGCTCTGTTTTTATGAATTAACACAAATTAATTAATTTAACTATTCTCCACTATATAATTATTGTAAATTTTGTATATTCATTGCTTTGTTTTGAATTCCATAATTGCGATGATTTGTCTTCCCTGAAATGAAACATTTCGCAAAATGATATTCTTTTGTTTAACTGGCTTAATTAATAAGAAACATTATAATAATGAACATTGCAAACAGCGATATACTTTGAGTAGATGACATTGAGTGAACGAGATTCTTGCTTTGAATTGCGCAAGTACTGAAGTGCCAATGAGAGGAGAGTACTTTGCAATACATTGAATTGAGTAAAAATTATACATATCATTTGGGAAATTTTGTTTAGAACTTTAAATCGTTAAAGGCGCAAGAATCAAGACGGAAGTTTATTTGTTAATGCATCGTCCTCGACTTTCAACGAAAATGAGTTTCGTTTTGCAACGAGACAATGTCCATTCCAGACCCCACACATTTAAAACTTTATGTGTTTTTATTGTAAGCTAGTTGGTACATTGAACCACCTAGAATATGAGAGATAATAAGGCCTGAACCGAATTCGTTGCACATCGAAAAAAATACTACACGAACATCCAGCTCGGCCTCTTATTGATATCGTCCTCCCTCCGGAATCACCAGCTTACACCAACAATGATATTGCGCTAATCCGACTGGGATCATATTTTCTAACTATAATAACTATTCATGCATCACAATCAAATCTTTACACGATACTCAAACAATTTTTGTAAACAATTTTTTTTGTATGAAACTCAATTTTATTCATTTTGTTATTGAATTTTCTTTTGAATTATCGACATTTTTTGCTTTCATTTTTAATCGAATTCCCTGTAAAAGCAATACTTGCTTGTACAAACTTAACGCTAAATAAACTGCTCAATATGTAACTTTGAAAAAAGTCCCTTTTACACAATCAAACTTGTCATAAAAAAAAACACTTTGATACTTGATTCAGAAACGTGTTTTGGATAAAAAAAATTACTAATTATTTTACAAATAAACCTACAAATTAACTTTGATTTTGATTTAAAAGTACGAGGAAAAAAATATATTGAAAACACATGTAACACCACGAGATGAAGAAAGTTTTAATTTCTATTTCGTGAGAAAGAAAGTATTAATTTTAAAAAGGCAAAAAAAATATTGCAACGGAGAATGAGAAAAGAAATGAAACAAATATTTGTGTACAATAAAAGTGTAAAAGTTAATTGAAAAGACACCGAGCCGTAGATCTATGTCTCGCACAAAGACAGCCAGCGCTCAAGTTAAGATACGGGTCGGGAGGACAACGGAATGAACAAAAAAACTGAAAATAAAGCGAGATGGTGAAAAAAAAGAAACTCGAAATAGCGACAATTACGAAGCAATAAGATTGAATTAAAATAAACTTCGCGAATGCAGAATTTTTATATAGAGAATGTTAAAAAATTTCAGATGATATTAATAATTACTGATAGCGCTCTATCTTCCTAAATGTTCATATTAAAGGTTTAAATGAGATTATAAAGTGTAAGTTTATGCCGAAAAGAATAGACAGTATGGATTCTTGAGCCGCTATTCTGGAAGGAGATTTCGTTGGGGGCTTTTTTTCCAATCAGTATGGACGATTACTTTTGTTTTATAGGCATTGATTATTTTGCACGATGAACATAATGAATCGTTGTCCATATTATCGAGATCTCCATCCTTAAGCTGTAACTACTTGTGCATATTGACAGACGTTCGCACGCAAAAATCTCAGTCTTGCTTCCCCTTTTGCAATATTCAATTCTAATATGTAAAGAGAATTCAGCCTGCGCAAGTTGGGGATCTTTTCGTGCGACGTATGACACATATTTTGGTTACCTCGTATACATGTAAAACTTGAAATTCAAATGAGAGTGCACGAATGAAAGTGAGTACAAGAGCGTATGAGAAATGAGATGAGAAAGAGCGAGTGATAATTATGAGAATCAAAAAGATGAGAAAAGCGAACAAGACAGTGGGAGTAGAGGACAAATATCGTTAGAAGCCTCATCACACACCTTTTTTACTTACGCCCTAACAGCGCTATATCAACACTGTAATAACTATTTATTAAGATATACAGCGAACAATTTTTTAATTTATTGTCCAGTGTAACTCAGACGATCCGGGGTTTTTTGTACGACTTTTATTTATGAGATTCTGTTACAGCGACATCATTGCCAAAGTACCTGCTTAAAATAAAAGTAAAGACAAAAAATAATAATAATTGATGAACAGAGAGAGACAAAAATGATGTACACCGTTTTTGGGCTCAGGGGAAGCTGATTGGCGGGCTTCGATCCAGACACAAAACTCACGACAATCTATGCAAACGATCATTTGCCTTTACTCATTAGTTTGTTTTTTTCGAGCGATGCCAGTCAAATCGGCTCTGTTGAACTCGACGATTTCGAAACAGGTACCGTCCCGTAAACCATCGCTTATAAAGCGAACTCACGATAATTTTCACGAATAAGCCGACTTTTGTAATTTTTTTGTTTATGCATATTATCAGCAACTTTTTTCATTGTATAAAAGATATACTACTTTATACAAGATATTTATTGTATAGAAGACAACAGAAAAGTAAGACGAATACAACACACGTTCACATAAAAGCAAAGACACATGCAAGAAAATATACACACACAAAATGAAACAAATGAGGAGTTTTTGAAGAAACAAAATTGTCGACAAATTTTTTCAGGTTGACTCTAAAAGCATTTTTCCTATGGTGTTGTCAAGACGATGTTGAATGTACATAAGATATAATAAATAACATACCTTATACGATGTAAATTGTATTTTATTCACCTTCAAATATTTTAGTACGTTTCTACTACTCCGAATGTACAAAGTTCAAATACATACACTTTTTAATCTATCTATATATAATATATTCATTTGTTAATACGTTTTATACATAGTCGATACTTTTAATATCTTTTTTGATCACGTACATGAGTTTATGTTAGACTTACAGTTAAAGACTGATAAGAAAATCGTTACTTCTTAACATTTTTGTACAAGCCGCGCGTTTTTTTAACAATAGTTTATGCAAAAATATAAACAAATGAGTAATATTGCATTGTACAAACTAGTGAAAAATTAATTCAAATCGTTCGAATAGCATAAGTTGGATATCATAAACCACAATTTGGTTTGATATCAATTTGAAATACTGGACTTACATTTTTCTTCGCAATACATGATAAGACATTTGAAATACATTGCAGATCAGCAGTGAATTTTTAACAAATCGAGCATTTAGTTATAAATTTAAATATTAACCCCATCAGTGACTATTTTTATTTTGTTATGTGAAAAACAAACTTTTTCATGAGGAACGTAGTCGAAATAGAGTAAACAATTTTATTTAAGTGAATTGAAATTTTTTGAAAAGCTTTATATTTTTTACAAAAATACTCATTTTGATATTTTAAAACTGAAATATATAGCGCACAAGACAAATGAAGGGGTTAAAGACGTTTATTTTGAACGCTCTACAACAAAATATATTCTTCATAAAAATTTATAAAACAAAGTTGTACGTCCTTAAATAACAATATGTAAAATAAGTACAGGGCTCGCTCATAAATTATTATAACAAAATTAAAAATTAAAATATTTATATACAAAGATATCTTTTGATACTAAAAACGAGAAAACGGATAATCTGTGAGTCATGTCCGCGATACATTGATTCGTGTCTTGATAAAAATTTCAATTTACGTAAGATACAGTCGATTCCAAAATAATGGTAAAGTGTTACCACACAGCAATCAGTCGTGTTCAGACTGCAGTGAGGCTTGAAGAAAATAAAATGACAAGACATCAGCCACTGATATTCCGTTTTCTGCGTGTTGAACTGCTTAGAAGGCACGTGAGATGATGTTTGCTTTGTCAAATCAGATATCTCATTAAAATTGATCTCGTATCTATTCGAACAAAACAAAAATGATAGAAACAGGTGAATTCGAACATTGGTCGACTTAAATATCTCTTAATGAGATATTCTTTCTCTCTTTATATCGATGGCTTTAATGAAATAGGTGCAATTTAAAAATTTTGTTATGAAAAATAACATTGAGAATTTTAAAATGGCATTTTTTTCATTAAAACCATTTATCTTTTTTATGACGAGAATCTTCTCGAGTCTCAAATCATCATCAACATATAAAAAAGTTACAAACAAAATATATTAATCAAATTTCTAAAACATTTCAATAAATTACAAGAAACTTTAAATGGTTCAACTTTACGTAACCTGCGAATTATAATAACTATGTAATTTTATAACATTCATTTGGTGCAATTCCATACTTTTCATCTCTCTCTTCAGCTCGCCTAATCTTTGCGACAAAGCGTGCTTCAGTTCTTGTATGCTTTGCGGTTTCCATCCTCTTTCTTCAGCTAAACGCCGAGAATAATCTGAAAAAAATAAACAATTCTTAAATAAACCACGATTATCCTCAAAAGTTCACTTATTTTACAAAGAAGTAGATTTTACCGATAATAGCATTCCTAGCTCCTACATGTAAACAATCGACTTTATCATTCAGTCTTTCTTTTCCAAGTGTTCTGGGAGTTTGACCAGTTAGTGTACATCTTCTAATGGCCTCGGGCTTAAAGACTCCTGATATGAGACGACGAGCAACATGAGACGCTTTGTGCGATGCAATATGGGCCGCGTCATATATAGATTTTCGACAGTACACATCGTCATGAAGTTTTACCATCTAAAAAAAAGTATTACTTTTTACTCGTTCAAAAAATAATAAATAATACAAACAATTTGTTCTACAATACTACTAATGTTTGACCATTGAAATAATAGTTTATCATCCTATACATACTTCTTCACCAGGCCAGTCCTTGCCAAACAGTTGCGCTTCATCTAAAGTTTCGTCGCCATATCTATTCAGGTCTTCTTGTTGAGCGCCTAAAAAAATATCATAATAAAAATTTTATTTTTTTATTCATAAGCAGCAACAAAACTGATTTGCATCTACTTCGAGGAATAATACATTATAATATGATTAAAAATATGAAATATAAAAAGAAACTAGATTGATGCACGAAAATTCTTCTTCACCTGATAAATTCCAAGTGCATTGTTGATACCCAGCATTTTGTGAAGTCTCTTCAGATGCAAAAACTTTTTGGTCGTGGTGGTAAGGATTTTTCATTGTATAATGATTATTATATCTATTTCGGTACTGATTCTAAAAAAAAAACAATCACTTACATCACTCGAATCCAAGATAAAATTTATATATAGCTCTATTCGTGTGCCATATATGGGCAACATATATGAGACATGCTTGAATGTCATTTATGAGCCGTAATTGGAATTCATACCCTACGTATGCAGCCATATATGGACCATTGAAATACATATATTGAAAGGATCCGCCATGTATGGAATATTGAAACACATACCTATATGTGCCATACACGGGTATCTACAATGTCATACAATTTTTACATTTTTAATACCAAAACTATATACCTCGTTGACTTGTTGTTCTTCATCTACCATTTGATCGTCATCGTATACCGTTAACATAGTTGACACGGGATATTCTGGCGGATCTTTTTCTTCGGCTTCTTGTTTAATGTTCATCGCAGCACAATTAGTTTCATGGACAGTATGATTTGCCTGTAAAACAAAAATTTCTGTTATCTATATGCAGCAATGTTTTATAATCATAATTAACTTTTATTTTCATTTCATATATATGTATATATATATATATATATATCATACACACTAACTTCTTTTTTTCCATTTGCCCATAAAACGAATTTATATATAACTCTGCAGAATGGGGAAGTAAAATTTATCGTTGCTACCTCAATAAAGTCGTTGTATATGAGCAATAAAAATGCGCCAGCATACAAGCTATATGCGAGATACTCTACACCCCGCGCCATATATAATGCGTGTGTGTTATTTTATACATGTGTATACTCAAACATAAATCAAATGTTTATACCAAATGGTATCATATATATAATAACTTCAAGGTTGGTAGCGCCGGTAATAATATATCAGTCCTTTCACATATATAATTATAGTGTGTATTATATATAGAACTATATGTTGTACAGCATGTATGCCGTTCTCTCCATAATTCAGCCACGATTGTGACCTTATGCTTAGAATATTAAAAAATTGAAATAAAATAAAAGTCAATAAAATTGATAAACAACAATTCTTATCTTTCAATATTTATTTCCTAAGAAAAAGAAAAATAAATGCAACAACAGTGAAGATGAATTATAAAAATTACCTCATCATTGCTATGGTGCTTGTCATTCATTACTTTGGCTTCCGGGCCAAACATTCTGTGGAGTTTGTTGTCCGATTCTTTGCACTGTGTAATAAATTCATGTATGCTAAATAGTTTTGTTTTGCACTCACTGCAGATGCATTTTGGAAACGAGTCATTTTCTATCAACTGAAAAAACATAAGTAAGCCAATCAATTAATTTATGTTGTGTCACAACAATGATTGTTTTTTATTGTATGACATTGACCTTTATGGAGCACAGATCACGTATCAACAATTGAATTTTAAACGATTCGAGATTTGTGGTATCAAAAATGCTGGTCAAACTTTCTTGCGCTTGTAAACACAATCTACAAACATCACTCATTTTTTTAGTGAGGTTAGATATCATGTTAATCGAGACTACGTTATCACAACTGTCACAGTATTGACAATCATTGCTTCAAATCGAAACTAATCTGTGATTCTCTTATTGGGACACTGTGAAAAAGATCGGATCTATGATATTCGTCGGTTCAGTGAGTATCCGACACTAAATCAACTGATCAACTAATGATCCATTTCGGTGGAGCAACTGTAGAGGCGCTGCCTCTACGTGCTCTTTTTTTCATTTTATTTTTTTTTAAATTTTGCGCGCAAAATTGTGAAAAAAATGTCGTTTTAGTATTAAAAATATTATAAAAGTCACACTTGATAATCTATGTTTTTATTAGATGTTAATTATAATTTTTTTTTGTGAATTGGCAAATAAAACTATGTAAAGCGATAGTAAAAAGTACTTTGATTAAAATAAATTTATTTCAGTTTAGACAACTTGGTAAAAACTGTTTCAAAAATTTATGTTCAAATTCAATAAAGTAACAATTCATAGACAAAAAATATTAAAATAAATACTCATTACGAGTTGAAAAAAATGCTGATGTGCAAATAATATGAATAATTGATAGTTCGAAGAAAAAATTGATTTGTTTAAAATTTACATTCATTTTATGTAACAAATGTTTTTCGGTTATTGTAAAAGTTACACAAATTACAATATCTAACAATTATAAAATAGAATTCGATTACAGCTTTTTTGTAATTTTTGACAAGTTTCGTTAGATAACTCTGTCCATGCGAATATATAATTTTATATGTACAAATTTCAAAGTTAAATTTTATAGATTCATGTGAAAATTTAAAATTCATATGTACAATAATTTTGTGAGATAGCTGTACTAAATGTCGAGTCACACAAAAATATTTTGCTAGTTCGGTAAAGTAGGTAGTTAAACTACGCAAAAAATAATAAAAATTGTATAAAACTGTTTTAAATTCATTTTTTAGCAAAACACATTTAAAATGTAACTACTTTATAAACAAAGTATAACAAAACAAAACTTAATTAATATTAAAATTTTAAATATAAAAAACATTACATTGGTCGAGTGACATATTTTGAAGACATTTTGTGCAGCTCAAGTGTACCATCAATGCAACAACATTTAAGAATACTATGCTTAATAAATATTTTTGATTTCGATGTTAACTTTTTTTTTTGGTCCTGCCTTTTTCGACCCTGTCGCTGATTGCACTTTTGGGTTCGTTTGATTCTTGTGCTTTTTACTTTCTATGTGCTGTGCAAACGTCGTTTCAGAATTCAGTGACAAGTTGCAAGGCGCGCAATAGTATTGGCCTAAAATAACAAAAAAATTGTTTGATTATTCTATTCAGCAATCGCAATAAACGAATAAATAAATTTAAAAGAATAGTGAAAAACAATGTTGCTTACCCGATGGCGTTCTGTAAATAGAGTAATCAATAGGACCTGATGCCGATGTCGTTAAATCTTTATCGATACCTGAAATACAAAATCAACCATTGGAGCATTTCAAAAACTAGAATTATTGAATGCAAATCTGACAGTGACAATAAGATCTAACTTGTCTCAGGTAATGGCATCCCGTTGAGTTTCAGCATTCGTAAATGTCGTGCTCCACGTTTGTGAATTTCCAGTTGATCTGGTCGGTTAGTAGAAACGCCACATAGCTCGCATCGTAAGGTGTTGGCAGCATTATAGGTAGGTGCAGTAGGGTACGTTACAGCTGGTGTCACTGCGACTGGCGATACGACAACTGGTGGAACAGCAACAGGAGACACAATCACTGGTGGAGGTTGAGGTGGCGACAAAACGTCCGCAACTGCAATCGGATTAGATATGACCGGCTTATCCCCCAGAAAGCTCATACTTATTCCAAAATGACCCGTTGAGTCCATCGGCACATTTGAATTTTGACTTTTTTTTGTTGACCTGAAAGTAATAAGTTATTATTGATTAAACTGGCGTTTTACTTGACTTATTGAAAAATAATAATAAAATTAATCAAATTGATTACGTCACCTTCCCTTGTTCACTCCATGAGCTGCCTTCATATGTTTTTTCCCCGCATAATGTTGCGTTGCGTCAATTTGTGAAGTAAACCAAGATTTACAAATCTAAAACCGAAATCAATCAATTAATAAATTTATCATTTACACATTTACTTTGGGGTGATACAAATAATCTCGTGTCCACTTTACTTCACAATATGTATTCCAGTCATTCTCTGTCGTACTGGTCACATGTCCATCCTCAGTTTTAACTTTTTTGGCGCTCTGATTCAAGAACATTGACACTTTCTTTTGATGCGGTTTCCCTTGATAGTGTAACTTTGCTTGTACAGTTGAATTCATCTTAAACGTAATAAAAGATAAAAAAACTTTATCAAAGACAAAAACTTCATTGAAAATAAAGAAATAAAAAAGAAAACAAAATCTTTCATTATTCTTACAACAGCATTGCACAGATCACATTTCAACGGCTTCATCAAAGCGGACAATTCTCTTTGGGCATTTGCAACTTTTTCTGAAATATAAAATCCTCAGTAATAAGATTCACTTATTAGTCAACCTAAACTTATTTCAATTTTGATGATTGATTTATTTACCGGCATCCAGTTTGGGATCTACAACTTCCGCTTTTCTTTTGAAACTCTTGTGTTTGATTTTCGTTGTGTCGGTTTGAGCTGCGAGAGCAGCCTTGTACCTCGCCTCGTACCAATTTTGGTAAGCTTCAGAAGTGTCTAAATCAGCCGCCATCCACCAAGGTGTATTTGTTTGTGCACCAGGTTGTACAGTAGCCACAGGGTAATATGCTGCAGGCGCCGGTGTAGGAGGATATGGCATGGGAGCTGCCATGGGTATAGCAGTTGGGATGGGGTTGACTGCCATATTTTGTAAAGGGTTTATGACCGGTTTCACATCAAGAACTGAGTCTAGCGCAATTTCCAACGGTGGCTCTTCAGGCGGAGGTGGTGGCGGAAGTATCCTTTCCATACCTAAACAGCAAGTTTAAATTAAATTCAGATGAAACGTTTGATGACAAATAAATTATCCAAATGTTTAATAAAAAAAAATCTATTGTTCATCACGCGAGATTTTACCAAAAATGCTGAACATTTTACTGAATCTTGAAACAATGAAATGATATGTTTGCTGAAACTTTCTAAATATCAATAAAGGCAAGAACATGACTATAGTTCAATTGTTTTAAATTTATTATGACATCTCGATTGAGGTTATAATCGATCCAAATAAACACGATTTGTGTTACCAAACTCATCAATAATAGAGGCACTAAAGTTATTTCGCAAAACAATCTTTGACATTGTGTGCGGTCGAAAAACAGTGAAGGGCTTGTCGGGGGGCACGGTTGTGCAATTTTTAGGAAAATTTGTTCCCCAGGTGTGCCAAAACTAGAGAAGTTTGGTGTTGACAAGCATGTAAACATACGCACCCGGGATTTCAGGATTTTGTATGGTTTTAGCTGCCGACATGTTACGTGATTGTAGTCAGCTTGTTTAAATAAAATATAAACATTCAAATAAAGTGAGCTTGTCACTCTCACGCTGCTTTGTTGCTTGACGCAGGTGTTGCTTGACAAAACTTGCTGTCCGTTTATTTATTGACAGCTTTATTCCGAAACGTTTCCAACGAAAGCCGATAAAATTCAACACCTCACATTTTAGAGAATGTAAGCAATGTACAATTGTGAGTGACAAAAACTGTGTATTTGATTTCACAGCTACATCTGTCGGAATTTTTGACATACTGAAACGTCGGTAAGAATCAACATCTGTTTTGTTGTGTTCTCTACATAACCAACTTCACGTAACGCAAATAAAATTCTGTAAACACGAAGGGAATTTTTTTTGAGCAAAAAGTGGATGAAAAGGATGAGATATTATTGTTAGTTCGAAAACAAATTTGGATGGAATAAAAATGCTGTCAAGATTGACATCACTGCGTCGATTGACAGGTATCAAATCAGAAAATAAAGAAACTAATCAACCGACATAATATAACCTCTTTATCATACAATTATTCATATTTTTCATTTTTACAGCAATCAATTTACCACAACTGACACAAACAGCAGGTCTTCAGTCATTTGAACAGCGTACCAACTATGAACGTAAGTATTCAATTAGACCGGTTAATAATATTTGTTTTTTTGTAACTTTAATTTGCATAAAATTATTTTATTGTTCATATGTCATTGATAAAGATTGTTTTCTTATTTAGATGTCGAGTTCCCGGAACGAGCGAGGTTGCCTGTATTACAAAAAGTTCCACAATATCCAGGAAATATCAAACCATTCAAGATGCAAAAAAAGTTGCGGTTAATGAGAGGTCCTGAAGAATTTCACAATGAGTTGCAACACAAACAATTTGGCATTGTAGCCGAGCTTGGTGGTCGTCTTAAACATGGTCACTTTGAGATGATCAGATTGACCATTGGTAGAAATTTACCTGATAAAAGTTTTGCCGTTTATCGGGTTCCTGCGCCTTGGCAACCTGTAACCAAAAAAGTAAAGCATTGCTCCATAATAAATAATGAATTGAATTATATAATTGTTTAAAAACAAAAACCAGACATACTGAAAGAAAATATGTTTAAACAACAACAAATAATTTCAGGGTCATGGCGTTCGTATGGGTGGAGGTAAATCTGCAATAAACCATTATGTTACACCATTAAAAGCAGGTCGTGTAATCGTTGAAATTGGAGGGGCTATTGAATTTATGCAGGTATAGCAAAAACGCGGATGAAAACAAAGAAATCAAAAATTACAATGTGTTACAAAATTATGACTGTGTAAAATGTTGTAGGTTGAAAGAGTATTGAAGGAAGTAGCTTCAAAATTACCATTCAAAGCCAAAGTAGTAACCTACGAAGGAATGCAACGACAGAAAGAAAAAGAGGAGTGGCTTGAAAAAAATAACCAAAATTATTGGACTTACAAATACATTGTTCAAAATAATTTGTTGGGTTGTAGCAAGTGGATTTGTCCGTCGGATAGGCTCTGGTTTGGAAAACATCGTTAAATTTTATATAAATAAAAATAATAAAACATCTTACAAAGAGGTTTTCGTCATTTACGAATCCCTAAAATTGTTTTTATTTGCCCGCTAGAAAAAATGAGTTCGAAACTTTTAAATTTCGCGCGCAATTCATTCAACGCAGTTCATCCGTTTAAACGCGGCTCTCTTCATGCGGTGTGGTTTGTTTGTCGTCTGTCGTGGTCTGTCGTCGTCGTAGAATTTCCTCTTGAATAAAAATCTGTCGGTGTTCAATTTCGGCGAGGAGAAGTTACCTACGTCGTTAAAAGTCTAACATAAGACCTTGCTTTGTTTGACCAGTCAAACGAAATGGTTCTAACTAAAGAATATCGAATATGCATGCCGCTGACCGTCGAAGAGGTTTGTTCGTTTCGATTCATACATAAGGACAAATGTTTTGTTTTTGTCAATGACACCACGTTTTTTGCACCAACATGTGCATCTCACCTGTCATTGAAGTGAACGAATAACGACAGAGCATTTTGATAACATTTTAAGTCGAGTTTTCTAAGTGTCACCTCAAGGTTGATTGATGGTTCGTATTAATTTTGCATTTGATTTGCAGTATCGTGTTGGTCAGCTGTACATGATTGCACGCCACAGTCACGAGCAATCAGATTCGGATGAAGGTGTCGAAGTAGTCGAAAATACCGCATGCGAAGATCCCACTCATGGCAAAGGACAGTACACAGAGAAGAGAATTCACCTGTCCAGGTATTGATTCTCATTTGTTCACTAATTTTATTTGATTCATTTGCATATTTATTTATTCCTTAATTTGTTTACAACAGCGTTTTTGTTTATATATCATTTGTGTATCAACAGTTTTTTGCATTAAAAAAATTATAGTCATTTGTTACAAGTTTTTTTTATTAAAAACTTTCTGTCGACGAACAAAATTAATGGTTCATAAACTAAGCGTAAAAAAGTTTTCTTTTTGCGCAAAATTGATTATTTAATTCTGTTACTTGGTTTCAGCAAACTACCTTATTGGATTCAATCAATCATCCCACGAATATTTTATGTCACTGAGAAGGCCTGGAATTATTATCCATTTACAATTACAGGTGATCGAGCATTTTTTTTTTCTACATTTCAATTTAACATGATATAAATAATATTATATTTTATAAAACTTAAATATATACAATATAGATATTATATTGAACTATTATAACATAACATTAAATAAATGAGGACTGTCATTAATGAAAAATTTTCTTTATTTTTATGAAACACAACGGTTCATTGCAGAATACACGGTATTTATAAAATCTATAATCATTTTTATAAGTATATTCTCATCAACTTGTGTCAGTAACCAAATAATTTTTTTGCAGTGTTCTTTTATTCCAAAATTTCATATTCACATAAAAACAACGTATGAGAACAACAACGGATCCACTGAAAATGTAAGTACAATGTTATTTTGATTATAATCAAGTATTGAATAAAATTAAACCACCTTTAAACTTTTGTTAACTTTCTTTAGTGTCACGGGCTAACTCCAGTGGAATTAGTTCATCGTGAAATCGACTATATAGACATTGCCTATGATGAAATCACTGCGAAACATTACAAAGAAGAAGAGGTAAAGATCGTTTAGCAATAATTCAATACTTGTGAGTTGGATTGTGATAAAACTGATATTTTTTATAGGATCCAAAATTTTTTCAATCCAAAAAAACTGGCCGTGGACCTTTGGTTGAAGGCTGGAGGGATAACACACAGCCAATTATGTGTTCCTACAAATTGGTCAACGCTTCTTTTGAAGTTTGGGGAATGCAGACTCGTGTAGAAGATTTTATTCACAGAGTATGTTTATTCTCTATTTTGAAATTTTTTAGAATTATTGATCTAACCATTATTATTGAGCTAATTTATCCTACGAAAAACAAATATTGCTATGTATTCAGAATGCGTTTGATTATATATCTATTAACAGTAAATAATAAACAAAATTAATTGTGTAATTTTTCAGTGTATACGAGACATCTTAATACTTGGCCATCGTCAAGCTTTCGCTTGGATCGATGATTGGTTAGACATGACACTGGAAGATGTACGAGAGTATGAGGCAAAGATGCAAGCAGAGACCAATTTAAAAGTACAGTGTCGACAAGCGGAAAGAGAACAGAACAGTAAACCGTCAACGCCAAGGGGATCGACGCCTTCCTCGCCGGTACCAAAGTCACCGTCGCAATCGTCCAATCGGTCTTGGTTTTCTTGGTCATAGCTGGAATAAAGAATAACATCGCATATATTGTGCTATTCTAAAAAGACTCAAGCAAAGAACTATGTAAAATCAAGTACAAGTACATTCTCAGTTCCCGCGAGTCATGTAAATAATTTCTTGACATCGCGAGATTTACTTCTATGAGCTCTCGTGTTTGATGTGTAATCAGTTGCATTGTGTAGGCTTATTGTACACACGTTCTGTACATATACTCTGCCAGCTTGGATCATCACGATGAATTATCGGTTGTTTGAATTCAATTCAAAATTGGATTTGCAATGAACAACCAAATGATCAGTTCAGTAGAAGAAATTTTTTTTACAATCACCAAATAGTTGATCAACAGTCTTATGTGTTTTTTTGTTTATCTATACTATAAGAACAAATAATTTCACGTCATTACTATTTTTAAGTGTATACTATATCACAAATAATTGAGTTAACATTTTGTGCTAGTTGCTTCTGTGTTGATGACAATTTTTCAATCAGCGTGTTAAATATTTTGTTAGACTTTTTCAAATTTGTTAACTTTGTCCTTGTTTTTAACCAATAAACAGTGCTAAGTTCGTTCAGTAAACAGAATCCGAGGTTCAGATAAAAATATTTTATTTTACAAACATAAATACACTAAAAATCACAACAAATACAAACTCGTGAGAATCATTCGAAATGATTCAAGTTTTCTATCTACTTGTTTCTATTTTTCTTCGAAAAATTTTTCGAAGAAAAATAGAAACAAGTAGAAATATTTCGACACTGTATTGCTCAGTAAATTTTTACAAAGTAAATCAGTTGCAAGTATCATATACTACAATATATAAATAAAATATATTTTTAATCCAAATGGTTTATACGAAATATTATATTTAACCAAGTCTGATTCAAACTTGGAGTGGGAGTTTTTTAAAAACATTTTTTCTGTTTACGTAGAGTCATTTGATTGAACAATTTACTGATTTGTCAAAAGGTATGTTAAAAATTGTATAACAATGTTATAATTTTTTTTTTTTTTTGCACAGTTAAAAGAAATATTCTATAGCAATGACACAAACCTAAATCCGCACATCTCGTATTTTATCTTAAATGCTCTCTGTATGTCACATAAAAATACAAAAAATAAATTCCATTTCAATTTTTCACGAGCCTGTTCGATTCGACTTTGTAGTTTTTGTACCTTGCGGTCGTTGTGAAATCATAAGTTTTGCAATATCTGAGAACAGTTTTGTTTAAATTTCCGTCTGGATGTTTGTAAAATGGTTTCACAAATAATGCAAATAAATTAGAACGCTCGGAAATGAGAGAATTGCACACGTGTGTACTGAATATACGGAGAGAAAATAGTGGCGCGTGTCAGACTTCAAGTTAGAAGGTCATTATTGATCGCAAGTGCGAGGGTGCGCGAGCGCACTGAATCACGAGCCTTTACGAGGACGATACACCCTACGTTTACAGTCTCCAAAGTACACCGGTTAGTGTTGTCGTCGCTGTCATGATGTCCGGCGGTAAGTTTTATTATGACTAGTTGTCCTCAATTATAATTTGTCCACTAATTGAAGATAAAATAGCTTGATTGTCAACTCAATCCTTTTATTTCTTCTTCGATCAAGCTTGTCGACCGCAGTGTGCACGTACGCGTTGTCTCAATCTTTTCGCAAACAATTTTCAAACTGGGAGGAGCTTTGCAAAAATTTATTTCACAGAACATTTCAATGATTACATTTTTCTGTTTTCGTTTTAAACATTGGTGTTATGAGTTTGTATGGTTTTTATCTATATGTTTGTATTTACTGTCAAAAGTATTTGAAAAAAGCATTTTGTTTAGCAAGACAGGGACTATATTGGGTTTGCCACGCTCCCGGAACAAGTGCACAGAAAATCCGTGAAAAGAGGATTCGAATTCACTCTCATGGTTTTGGGTGAAACTGGATTAGGAAAGTCGACTTTAATCAACAGTCTTTTCTTAGGCGACTTATACAAAGACCGTCGAGTACCAGATGCTGCAGGTAACTATTGTAATATTAATCCTAGTCAAAGTTGAGGTAGTCTTTATTAAGTTAAAATTTTTTCTGTTTTTCATTTTGTTGATAAAATCTTACACGAATATGTGAAATTTTAGAACGCGTCGAAAAGACTACCGGAATTGAAAAGAAGACGATGGATATCGAAGAAAGAGGAGTCAGATTACGTCTCACAATAGTTGATACTCCAGGTAAAGTTGTTGACTTGTACGTTGAGTACAGTGTACATATTGTAATATGCATAAAAAATGTAATCTTCATTGAAATAATTCGTTCATTAATTTTTGCTGTTCATTATCGTCATTGTACATTTTTTGAGACGTAACAATGTATTTGTTCAATTAATGTTGTAATAATTCAATTTAAAGAAATATTAAATTGCTAGACAAGTTTTATACGACATCTCAATCGAGATGATACATTGTTTCAATTGAACGAAATCGTATACTAGAAAGCGAAAGCAGATCGTACAGATTGAATTGGGTCATCAAGTTTTATACGACCGGATTGTTTGTAAAAACTTGATATTGAAATATGAAGAAAACAATTTTAAAATTCTTTGCGATTATATCGATGTTAATTTGTTTAAATTAAAAATTAATTGTTTCAGGATTCGGCGACGCTGTTAATTGCGAGGACACTTGGAAAGCTTGCTCCTCTTACATAGACGAACAATTTCGTCAATATTTTACAGACGAAAGTGGACTGAATAGAAAAAATATTCAAGACAATCGAGTACATTGTTGTCTTTACTTCATACCACCTTATGGTCATGGGTTGGTTTAATATTATTATTTTTAAATCATCCTTTTAATGAACCAACTTTTAAACCAACTCAACTTTTTTTTAATTGCAGTTTACGACAAGTGGATCTGGAAGTGTTACGAAGATTGCATAGAAAAGTGAATGTCGTGCCAGTGATTGCTAAAGCTGATACCCTGACTACTCAAGAAGTAAAAAAATTAAAGGAAAGAATTCTAGCAGATATTGAAGAATACGAGATTCAGGTATTCATCTGATTAATTTGATGAAAATAAAGAAAAAAAACAACATTTATATTATCAGAGAACAAGGAAAATCATATAACTTTATTTTCCCATCAGATTTATCAATTCCCTGATTGCGACAGCGATGAAGATGAAGAATTCAAGCAACAAGACAAAGAATTGAAGGCTTGTGTACCTTTTGCTGTGGTAGGTAGTTCAACTGTTTTGGAAGTCGCTGGGAGAAAAGTCAGAGGACGACAGTATCCTTGGGGTGTTGTTGAAGGTATGTACAATTTTTATAAGAAATATGTTCCAATTTCAGACTTGAAAGTATAAAGGATGATTGCGTTATTAATTGAATCGCTGATTTTTACAGTCGAAAATCCAAAACATAGTGATTTCGTTAAATTACGGACAATGTTGATATCAACGCACATGCAGGACTTGAAAGATGTTACCCAAGATGTTCATTACGAAAACTTCCGGGCTCAATGCATATCTCAAATTTCACAACAGGCTATTCGGGAGCGGAGGTATATATACTACATTCACATTAATTTTCATTTAAAACAATACATTTCATCTTCTGAATTTTTTTTCATCAAATATAAAAATTAACATAGATTCGTTTTACAAATTTATAGTAAACTTAAGAGGGATTCCGGTCCGCAGTTTGAGAATTCGATTACTGAAACTGATCGTTTACTTTTACAAAAGGATGAAGAGGTGATGATTTTATACTAATTTTTTGTATCAATCTGAAATTTATAAATTATGTAATGGTCGAACAAAATTGTATACAATTGGTGCTAATTGAACATTTCAGATTCGAAGAATGCAAGACATTTTAGCTCAAATGCAAGAGAAGCTCAAAGCAACCGGACAAATTACCGGAAACGTGGGACTTCGCGGTAGAGTTGGAAGTCTTGGTAACGATTTGGACGCCACTGACGTGGATAAAAAACGAAGCAGTATTATAGATGTTTAAGCGTTTTTATATCGAATTTATACGCAACAAGTTCTCTTGACTGTTCACTACACCTTTATCTTAGTAGTTAATTATGAATATTGTTACGATATTCTCAATATATACACAAATTTTATAGGCATAATTAAATATATTTATTTGCAAAATTTTTAATTATATACATAGGAAATGAAATTTGTTTCAATAAAATCATATTAGAAACAGACTTTTTTGTAGTTATTGAATTGTCTTATGAAAGAATTTTTAACAGTTTAAGGGGTAAATAAAAGAAACTTATTTGTTACATTATAGCTTTCAATTTATTTTTTTAAAGATCTTAAAATTTTTTATTGTCGATAATATTAATTATAATATATCATCCATTCCGTTCTACTAATTTGTCTAACATATGATATAATATATTAGTTTATCATCTAAATTCTAATATATTTAATTTCATAAAAGCATTTTTACGTTAAACATTTGAGTGCTACATTTAACGATGATATAGATCAAGAGATATGATTGGTAGGTACATTCATTCACTTAAATATTATTCTCATCTCTATTATCTTTTTAGTAAGTTCTCAATAATATTACAATTACATAGTTTTATATTTGAATTTTTCATTTATACATAAATTACATTATTGTGAATCATTGGGAAATTGGATCGTTCATTTTTTGTTTGAAGTGAAATATAAAATTTGCGCAAAATTGTGTATATTATAAAAATGTTAATGATTTCGATATGTTAAAAATGTAACATCATTTTTTTTTTCATCTCGCGTTGATATATAAAAGAGCAAAACTTTTTTTTTTATCAGAAAATGCAACTATAACTATACCTTTTATGTTTATAATTTTTTATTTTGTACAATTCGTTCTTGTCGCTATGAAGAATGTGTGCGAAAAATTTGATTATGTGGTTTTAATTCATTGAAAATCACGCAGTTTCAGTTCAACAAATTTGTTTAAAAATTTACCAATTTATATTATATTTTAAAAGGAAAAGCAAACCATCAAATGTATAATATTACTATTATATTTGTCTATCCATTCATCTCTATCATTTTTGCAAAGTATTTAAAGAAAATGTGAAGTATAACTAATATTGATTCTAAAACTATGACTTGCATCGTAGTTTTACGATTTTAAGGCACATTTTGAATCGGTACATTTTTCTTAAATACGTACCATCAATGTTTCGTTAAAGATGATATCATAAAGTTAGGTAATTAATAAATAAAATTATTTAAACGAATTAAGAAATTTCATCTTATTTCACAGTATAACACACATGTACTAACCCGTTGTTTATATGATTACAATAATACTGTTGATTTATAATAAGACATTTCTTTTTTCGTTATAATAATCGATTTTTTAACAATTTTGAGAAAGTGCACTTTTAAATATGAATCTGACTTGTGCAAAACATTGTTATGAAAATTTGTGAAATAACATTTTACATTGTTTCATTTTTGTATGTTTGAATTGAAAGTTACTTTAGTATAATTATAGTTTATTAAACATTTTAACTGCTTGATTAAGGATTTTTAGTTCACATTTGAAACAAACGAGTATTGATATGTTAATAAGTAATACTTATTTAATAGATTGATTAATCATTTACAAATAAGTGAAACAATTTTGTTTTAATTAGTTATCAAATTAGTTTATCACCTTATAACGCATACTTAATAATACATAGAACTGCTTGAGTAAGAATTTTATACTATGATTAGACTGTTAAAAATCTTAAAGACCACAAAATAACAAGTCAGCTTTTATTTTTTTGCTTTTAAATAAACTGATTTATTGTAAAAAATATACTGATGTTTATATTTTACATTGGTTCTGTTTTGTTATATCAAAGTTATTTTTACATTTAAAATGATGTCTTAAAAATGGAAATATACACAATTCAAAAAATTAAATTCAACTTTTGAATTTTCGTGTCATGTGTATGATGATCATCTCTATATTAACACCAGTAATACATGTTACATTTTCATGTTTTTAACATTTTTCATTGTACATGCTGTTTAGAAATTCTAAAAAATGATACTATCATTGAACTAGTGTATTCATTAAAAAAATTAAGTTGATTATAAAACTATTTAATACTTTACAAAGATAATGCAATATTTATCCTTCATTTTTATTTTTAATTTCAAATCTTTTGGAAAGATCATCAAGTACTCATACTTATATATGTATCATAGACATTAGCTTTAATGGAAACGAAAAATGAAGGAAAATTGTACGCGGTCAATTGATATCAACATTTCTCTATATCTTCTTTAATAAATGATTGAAAACTTAATATTAATAATTACGACTAAGTTTGAGAAATCCGTTAAAATTAAAACCGTACAACTTTTAACTATTTTGAATTAACTAACAATAATCAATGTCTTGTTCAACATGACAAAGTCATTTTTAGTTTCGGTTTTGAAACTCTCTCGATTGCCTTTCGTGGCACAATTATTTTAATTCCAATGTGACTCCGTCGGACTAGGATTCAACATCAGATCGTATATACATGGATAAAGCTGATCAAAAATTGATTATCGAATACTAATAAAAAGAATCACACGTACACTTATTCAGAATTAGAATTTGTTTCGTTTCATATTATCTATGTATAGACGTTCTAAGGCTTTGGCAGTGAACTACAATCAAAGTTTTGACATGACCGCTGGCAGATAAGCGTTTTCCCCATTAAACTCAAGATTAATTATACTTTTATATTGAAGAGTTGGAATGGCTCTTGTTATAGGAAAGTTAAAATGCAACTTAACACTGATTTGATAGTTCCTGATGGAGTATTTCAAATAAAATAAGATAACCTGACAAATACAGGAAAAGTAAAAACTTGGTAACATTGATATTAATAACAAAATATTGATATTGGATTAATTCGGTTTATACTGCTTAACGCTGATTGTGTCAGAAAATCAACATGGCGGGAGTTTTTCAAACGAAAGGCAATACAGATCTCCTTCTTCTCTGTTCATCAAGTCTCGGTCCATTTGCAGGCAATTGACCAGCCTCGGTACACGATCGACAGCAAAATTTGGCATAGTACTTGTGCTGGCAGTAATGCGCTTGAACAATCAGCTCGCATCTTGCGAAGAATGAATTATCTTGACAATTGGGGTGGATGAAAATTCCTACAAAAATAGAACAAAGCGTTTAGAATATTTTGAATTTCAACAAATTAGTCAGACGAAATATTTTTAAATACTTACCAGCTACCCTTATCTTTATACTCTCATCAGCGTACGAATTGTCATTTGTTGCGAAGCAACGGTAAACGCCAGAATCATTTTTGTTAGCATCGTTAATGCTGAGACGATTTCCATCTGTGAATAAAAAATGATGAAGAAATTGATCTCACATAACAATAAATAAATGTAACAAACTGATCATCCAAATATAGACATCAAATTTGTTTTCACAAATTTGATTAACAAACCTGAAATTCTAACTCGATTGTCCGCTATTATTTGTTGGTCATCTTTAAACCAGGTGACACGAGCTGGAGGAGAGCTCGTAACGGAGCAATCAATACTTATATCGCTTCCTTCTGGGAATTGTGTTTGTGGTGCTGATACGTTTACCTTTACCGGTACTGTTTAGAAGAAAAATAATTTATTGAACCACTATGAACGATCAGATACAAAATAAGAACAAAAATACAAATTACATTTTAATCACATCACAACATCTCATGCCATCATTTGTTTTATTTCAAAAGCTATTCTACGTATTATTAATGGTTATTCAAAGCAAACGGATTATTCGCAACAAATTGGCAATCTTGTTTTAATTGCATGCAAAAGTATAATTCTAAACCATCTTAAGCGATTATAAAATGTGAAGAGAGAAAAATAGTCCCAAAAGCCTTCTCACCTATTAGTCCAGGTCGCTCAGTGTATCTAGGTAAAGGAGCAACAGTAGGAGGACGTCGCGAATACAATCGTCCTTTGACAGGATCAGAGGAACGTGCTCTTTGAGTAGTATACTCAGGTCTTTGAGGTCTGTATGGATATTGGGGTTTTTCTGAGGGAACAGGTCTCGTTGGAGGTTGCAATAAGTATTGGGTGAAATTTCTGTGTTCAGGTTTGACATTATGAACAGGGCCTACAGCATGCAGTGTTACTGTCCAGGATGCAGCTCTGTCAATGCCATTGTAAGCTTGACAGGTGTAAACACCAAGATTAGTGAGGTGCACCAGTTTAATATGTAAAGCATAGTCCGAGTCTTGCTCGTAGTTCTCGGATGACAATGGTAGCATCGTATTTTCGCGCCACCATGTAACCGTGGGCCTGGGCCAACCCAAAGCATAACACCTTATTACACACGGCGAGTTCATGTTTACAACAATCGACGCTTCCGGTTCTCCTGCTATCGCAGCTGGACGGCTGTGCGGTTCTACGTATGTAAAAGTACGATATAAACATTTCTCAAACTGTCAACTAAAATTTAACATATCACTAGCTGCCTTTTCATGCTCAGATACTTGAAAAACTTTTTAGCAAGAACAGCAAGTTTTAACATCTACCGGATAAGATACAACCGCATTCAGAAGTTCATTAAACGAGAAGTTATGATAGATCTTTCCAACTCAAACAATTGTTAATTATTGTTAATGCTTAAACTTTTAGAGTGCGAATTGCATTCCATTTCCCAGTTCTAACAACCTACACTGACTTTCATAACATTTGAATGTGTTATACTCTACATTATATCACTCCCCAAACCATAAAAAAAATAATTAAAACTCTTACCTGTGATATCTAGATGGTATTCGGCTCTTCCCGGTGCGCCCAAACCATTATCCGCTATGCAAATGTAAACTCCGCTATCGGATGTGAACAAGTTTGTAATTTGCAACGAACCATCGGATAAAATTCGCCTCCTCTTTTCGTATTCGTTGATCTAATAATCAAATCAAACAAATTGATTTCTAATCGAGATGCAAAATGATATTTTTACATTTCACATGAATTGAATCACACGATGATATACTCATACCAGATTAGTATCTTTTCTCCACGTAACGCTCGGTTTCGGTACACCAATAGCGACACATTTCATGACAACCATTCCGCCTTCCTCGGCCTTTAGTTTCGGCTCTTCCGGCTGTTGAATAGTGGCCGGAATGCTGCCATAATGTGGCACAGTAACGTTCATGATCGGAGGCAATGTGGTGTGTTGTTCCTCTGAAGCAGGCTCTAAACAAGACGTACCGCAGCCATTGTTGCAGCACTTCCAATTACCCGAACAATCTGCATCTGTCGAACATTCTTGTTCGCATCGTGTGCTGCTGGTAACACTGGGGCATCGACCAGGCTTGTTCGCTACGAGGGACAATAATTTTGTTATGAATCAACATGTTTTCTTGATTGAATGAAATTACAATCGAGGCTGATTTACAAACAAGCAGTGATATAATGATAATGTGAGATAAATTTAATTAAAAGTTCAAATTAAGCTAAAAAGTTAATATAATCTGAAGTGTATTTTTAATTTAAATTAGATTAATATGAGTAGTCATTACTTTCTCTACAAACAGCACGGAAATCATATCCGCCTTTGCCAGGAACGTGAGTAATTGTGCAAGTAGTTCCTTCAGGACACTGTTGACTTCTGCAAGGATTAGCGCAACGACACCGTTCGCAATCGTTGTTATCAATGAATTCCTCTTTTCCATATTGACAACGAATATTTTGACATTCGGTTCGAGCTTCGGTGCAAGGGTCTTTTTGTCTTGCATCAGTATCGATTTCGTTACTCGCTAAAATAATATTAAAATTGTAATCAGTCGAAGTTTAATTACTTTTTTTTTAAATTACGCATTGAAAATTGTTAGATTTTTCAAAAAACGAAATAAAATATGTCAAATGAAAATTAATTACAATGCTTATAAATGTTTATAAATACAGTATTAAAATTTAATATTTAATTAAAATTTTTTTCAATAATATTGTAAAAATAAAACGATGAAATGAAGGATTAAAATAAAATAAAGTATAAAATAAGCTCATGTTTAGAAATTTGGATACATTTTCTTTCAATAGACCCAATTAATTCTGATGCGTCTGCTGCAAGAAAAAAATTGAAATGACAGCAATATGTACAGCCTCGCATTTCAGCTAAGAGCTCAAAAAAAACTGCGTACTGCTGCTCTGAACCTATGATCACTTACGCCTATGACAAGAACGAATGCAAGTTTCAAAAGTCTTAAAATTGTTTTGATTGCCACCGCAGCCGGTGTAAACGAAAGCCCGACAAGTTTTTTCGTCCGAGTCATAATAAAACCGTCTGTGTTGGCCATCAGAACAGGATCCAACGTCAACACTTTCCCTACAGACTGCTATAATTGATTTTGACAACCACAAAATTACAACTTGTACAATTCTTGATTTTCAGTTAATTATTGTAAATTTTATCAAACTAACCCAAATTAAAAGTGCTGGTTTCATTTCCAGTAGGGGCTGGTTCTTCATGGTAGATGCAAATAGATTGGCACTCGGCTTCTGAGCTGAAACGATTCGCATTACCGTCACAACCACTATAAGAGAATGCACGACACTGTGAAACTCGTGGATCATAAAAGTATTTAGGGAAGTTGCCTTGGCACGGACCAGGATCAGCAGGGAGATTGCAGATGTCTGTAAAAAAAATATTTGAAGAACAAAAATTTATTTGAGTTTTAATATTCTTTAATTCATTAAAATTCACGACAAATTTCTTTAGAGATTCATCTTTTTAAGTAGATAATTTTTGTGACAAAAAATGTATATCGAAACGTGTTAATTAGTACCTTGGCCTTGGAAGCTGCCGCACAGTCGTTCACACTGTTCTTCTGATTGAAATCTGTTAGCGTTGCCTTCGCAGCCTCCGTAGATAAACGCTTGACAAACGCTTTGATCCTTATCGTAATAATATGCAGTTTCATCGTTATTGCAAGGGCCCGCATCTGGAGGTTCTAAGCAAATTGGATTGCTTGGGATAACTGCGACAGGATGAGTCCGAGATGTCGTTCGTTCATGGGCAGCCGGAGGTTGTTTTCTGCACTTTCTTTCGCAACTCGCAAGATCTTCGAAACGATTTTTGTTGCCCGAGCAGCCGCTGTATTCATAAGTGTAACAAGCGTCTGTACGTCTATCATAATAGAACTGCGTGACGGTTCCATTGCAGGGTCCAATTACAACAGGCAAATCGCAGGCATCTGTCATATGGACAACAAAAATTCAATCCGATTAATAAAAAGATCTCGTTATCGTGTAATATAGTTTTGTATAGATTAATAATCATTTATGTGTGGTGTTCAAATAGTTTACATTCTCTTATTACACAGTATTGTATACTGCTATAGATAATTTTATATGTATGATCAGCAATGTTAGCAATATAAATTTACCTTGAGCTTCTCCACAGCGGTATTCACATTCTTCCCGTGAATTGTAATTATTAGCATTTCCACCACAGCCGCTGTAAGCAAATTGTTTGCATGTTCCATCTCTACTATCGTAAAACCATTTAATTTGGTTCTCAGTGCAGGGCCCACGTTCATCAGGAAGGAAGCAATAATCTATAAAAATTGATAGAACAATTTTATTGATGTGAGATTATAATTTAAAAAAATGTAAGATAATTTTTGTTACCAGTCTTGAATTCAGTTGTCGAAGGAATCGAAGTATTGTTCTGTGATTCACACCTTTGAACACAATCTTGTTCGGTTTGGAAGTTATTACCATTGCCTCCACATCCACCGAAATAAAATTGTCTGCAATGTTGCTCATACGAGTCATAATACCAGCGTTGAGTGTAATTGTGACACTCGCCCAAGAGAGCAGGGAGAAGACAAACGTCTTGCACTGTTAAAATACGAAATTCAAGTATTATCATACAAGAAGTATTTAATTAAGTTTTCATTCTTGTACATGCCTTTTTTACAAGCAAATTCACTTTTGCAAAATATGTTTTCTACAAAAAACTATTTTATAACATTAATCAAATGAATGAAAACTTGTCAATAAATTGAACCTTACCAATCTTAGGAGGACAATCCATTTCGCATGCATCACTAGAGATAAAATTATTTTTATTCCCACCACAGCCACTGTAATAGAATGGCATGCACCGATTTTCTGATTGATCAAAGTACCACCTTGGATGTTTCTGTTTACAATCACCTTCGGCTCGAGGTAGTGAGCAAGAATCTAGTTTCGTTCAAATAAGTTATCATGCAGTCAAATATGCAACAACTATCAAATATCAACTATCCAATTTTTCCAATAAAAAAGCAAAATTTCTATACAAAAAGCTACTATAATTCAAACCACACGCAAATGCAATACAATAATTTGAACTAAATTTTTTTTGTTTATACATTTCCATCACCAGAAATAAATAATTAAGTTTGGTATTTAACATGACAAATCGAATGAAATAACTTACCTTTGCTTCTACCAGGTTGCAGACATTTTTGTTGACAAGCAATGTCTGTGAGGAAATTGTTGGCATTGCCTTTGCATCCGCCGTACCTAAATACTTCACAAGTCTGTGATTCTTTATTGAAATGCCACCGTGTGAAATTACCTTTGCAGGGGCCTTCGGCCTTTGTCTGTTCGCATGGATCTGAAACGTATAACAATTCTCGTTCACACTTTTTCAAACCAGGACAATTATTTACATGAAAAAAAAAATAATAATAATATCAATGGTATTAAATATTACCATCGTCGCTGGATGTGGCACACAGGCTCTCGCACTCTTCACGAGTTTTAAATTTGTTTGAATTTCCGAGACAGCCACCGTATATAAACTGGCCGCACTGATCTCTTTCAGTGTCATAATACCAGAGCGGATAATATCCTTCGCACGGGCCAGATATCTTTGGTAGATAACAAGCATCTGTAAAAGAATTAATTGACAATTTTTATTTATCATTATACAGATACAAAATTTACTTCGATTAAATTGATTGAATGATTAAAATTGTGATAGAAACCTCTGCCTTTAGGTTCCACGCAAACACTTTTGCATTCATCCTGCGTTTTAAAACGATTTCCGTTTCCTTCGCAACCACCATACCAGAAACGTGAACACCCGCCATAAACAGAATCGTAAAACCAATTAACAGTAAAGTCATGACAAGGTCCACGATCCTTGTCCAACGAACAAACAGCGCCAGCAATCGTTGGTACTGTACGACATCCTTCAAAGTTATCTCCTTGTGCTTCTTCAATGCCGTCTTCACAGCAGCCGAACTTCGAGTCTGCACAAGTACATCCAGCAAAGTTTGGTCCTTTCGCCGGTGTTTTCTCGTTTGAACAACACCGATGCTCTGAATTCTCGCACCCACATCCTGTTTAAAAAAATGGACCATTTTCAGTATTCAGTATGTTTATTTATGTATTTTAATAAAACTTCTGTTTTTATAATTGTAAGAAACTGAATATAACCTTGTCCATGCGGTCCTTTTGCGACAGTAACTCCGTCAGGACAACAACCGAATTGATAAGTGTAGCAGGGGCAGCCTTCAAAGTTAGGTCCCGGTGAAGGTGTGAAACGGTTCGGGCAGCATCCATTTGGTGTGTATTGGCATCCACATCCTTCGTTGTTAGGGCCTCTTGCTGCCGTTGAATTATCTGGACAGCAACTGAATCTCGTGTACTGACATCCGCAGCCATAAAAATCTGGACCTCGAGCGGGAGTGATGTCGTCAGGACAACATTTAAACGGCGAAGACAAGCAACAGCCTTCTCTGCTGGGACCATGCGCTGATGTAACACCGTCCTCGCAGCAGCCGTATGTACTATTCGCACAGGGCATGTTGCAACCTTGGTAGGCCGAACCAAGAGCTAAGAATTTTAATGATCAAGATGAATTCACATTTTACAAGATATCAAAGTTTTATACTTTGTAATATTTCAGTTTTCATTAATTCATTAGAATTCTGACCTGCAGTTTTACCATCTGGACAACAGCCGTAGTATGATATTGTGCAATTGTCTTTGTTAATAACATCACAACCCTCGAAGTTAGGACCTTTGGCAGCACTAGCTCCGTCTGGACAACAACCATGAGTGGCATTTGTACAATCTCCCTCGAATATTGTAGTTGCTTCTACGTCCGGAGCTAACGTCGTAACTTCTTTGCAACCTTTGTGATCAGGTCCCTTGGCAGGTTGAATGCCATCAGGACAGCAACCATGTTTAGTAACGTTGCAGCATCCCAATTTGTCTTTGCCTGCAGCAGGTGTAGTTTTGTCAGGACAACAACCGAACCTAAAAAAAATTACATTATATTATTTTGCATTTTGAAAAAAGGAGTTTATTCATTTGAAAAATAGTTCATTCGTGTGACTATTTACTCTGTTTCGTTGCAAGGTATCGGGCAGTTTTCGAAGTTATTGCCTCCAGAAGGTGTAACGCCATCTTTACAGCAGCCAAATAGCGTCTCCTTGCAATGAGAATCAGGACAACCCTTGTTTCTGCGGCCCACAGCAATAGACACACCGTCAGGACAACAGCCGTATTTAGTTTCTTTACAAGTTTTAGGAGTCGGACAGCCTTTACCAAATGTACCCTCGGCTGGAGTGATTCTATCGTAACAGCAACCGAAAGGCATGGTTTTGCAGGATTTCTTTTTCTTAGGCCGGCATTGTTTTTTAGTGGTGACATCACCCCAGACGGTAACTAAAACAAACAATAAAGAAATAAAATAATTTTAATATCAAGTATATGCAGTTAACAACAGAGTTAAATAAAAACCATTTCGTACTATATGTTCTATCTGTGAATAATTCAGTATTAATACTAGCTCCAGACACGGTTGTTTGTCCGGTTTCAGTACTGCCTTCCGTGAGACCTGATTCTGTAGTCATTGCAGACTCAGTTGTTTGTCCAGATTCCGTTGACATTGCTGTCATAGTTGTTTGACCACTTTCGGTTGTCATGCCTGATTCTGTAGTCATTCCAGACTCTGTAGTCATTCCAGACTCTGTAGTCATTCCAGATTCTGTAGTCATTCCTGATTCTGTAGTCATTCCAGTTTCTGTAGTTATTCCAGTTTCTGTAGTCATTCCAGATTCTGTAGTCATTCCAAATTCTGTAGTTACTCCCGATTCTGTTGTCATTCCTGATTCTGTTGTCATTCCTGATTCTGTTGTCATTCCAGAATCTGTAGTCATTCCAGATTCTGTAGTCATTCCTGATTCCATAGTTACTCCCGATTCTGTTGTTTCTTCAGATTTCAAAGTCGTGCCTGTCATAGTGGTTTCACCAGAAGAGGCAGTTGTTGTTTCACCGGATGATTCACTAACGTCACTGGTCTCATTCATTGCTGATGATTCAGTCGTTCCTAAGAGAAATGAATTTATTTGCTTAGATTTGTCAAAATATTTTCATTGAAATTGGAACTTAGTTTGCCATTACGAATATTATACCCGACTTACCTGATACAGTAGTATCTGACGTAACTGTAGTCTCTGTAGCATCTGTTGTTATAGTTACCGCTGTGACAGTAGTATCTGTGCTTTCCGTCAAATCGGATGATGTTGTTTCAGTGGTGTCGGTAGGATCAGTAGATGAACTTGAGTCAGTCGGTGAACTCAAATCAGTCGATGAGCTAGAATCGGTTGATGAACTAGAATCAGTTGATGAGCTAGAATCGGTTGACGAATCAGTTGATGAATCGGTAGAATCGGTTAATGAGCTAGAATCGGTTGATGCATCGGTAGAAACGGCTGATGAATCAGTAGAACCGGTTAACGAACTAGAATCGGTTGACAAAGAAGAAGAATCGCTAACTTCTAACGTCGTTTGATCTGTTGATGAGTCGGTAGTTGCTTGAGTTTCGCCTAAAAATTAATCAATTTATAAAATAGTTGATCTTCTAAAGTTTTGTATCTTTTTTTCAGAATCTTGTATCAATTATTACCAGAAACAGTCGTCGCTTCAGATCCTGTACTGTCAGTGTTATCGGATTTTGTAGTTCCACTTTCTGTTGTTTGCTCCGTTCCTGAAACTGTAGTTTCATCCAACGAGGTAAGGGTGGTTTCTTCAGCTCCAGTACCACTGCCTTCAATAGTAGTCAT
This sequence comes from Trissolcus brochymenae, assembly GCA_030523145.1. Classification (NCBI taxonomy): domain Eukaryota; kingdom Metazoa; phylum Arthropoda; class Insecta; order Hymenoptera; family Scelionidae; genus Trissolcus; species Trissolcus brochymenae. The sequence continues at coordinate 96,818 of JAQQRF010000561.1, forward strand.
GCCATCGGTAAACTTGGTAATATCAATTTCATCGTCGCCACTGCCATCGCCACTTCCGGAATCTGTAGGAATCGGTATGTCACCGCGATCGCTAAACATCATATCATCCATAGTACCGACAGAACCACCCGTCACTGACTCAATAGGTGAACTGAGTGGTGTCGCATCCGTCATCTTCAGATCTGTCATCTACAAATAATATTTATTAAATTAATTAACTTCCAATCAAAACAAATACAATTATATCTGTAATCACAAATAAAATATTTACCACTTTAAGTATAGTCGAAACTTTTTCAAAATACTCTTTTGTTGTTTCGTCTTCGTCTTCTTCTTCATCTTCATCTTCTTCGTCTTCACATTCAGGCAATTCCTCTTCATCATCTATCAACGCTTTCGCTTTCGTTGGTTCTACTGGAATTACTTCATCTGAAAAAAAATTAGTTTCATTAACTTTTGCTTCGTTCATCTTATCGTAAAAGATCAAAATGTTTAAGATAATTGATAAATCACCTGCAACGCAAGAATGCGCGTTACATGTTTCTTTGGAGAACATAATAGTTTCTGGATCGCACATGTCCAACGAGACCGTCGCGTTGTCTTTCAAGCAGACAACTTTTCTTGTCATATCCCCGCCGCCGCACGGTTTGGAACACTACCGAGCCAAAGTTTACATCATTATTTTAAATTCGTAAACTCTTACAATGCTTGCAAAGTATTTTACAGGTACAGTGGTATCAAAGAGCTTCATGAAAAATACATAAGAAGCAAAATAATCCAACAGTATTGACGATGTAAACGCCGCCAATACGAAATAAATAAGAAATTATACGATACCTTGCTCCACGGCCCGGCGAACCACTCGCCTGTGCACTCCGTGTCCTTGCCAGGACATTCCATCGTGTCGTTGTATTTTTTTTCCGGATTGCATTTCGATTCGGGAACCTTTTTCATCGTATCCTCATTCTCATAAGTTACACAGAAAACTGATCGCGTTTGTAGTCCAGTCTTGCAAGATGCCGAACACTAAACGAAACAATGAGTTCTCAATTTGATTTTTTTTTAAGAATATAAAAAAAAATGTAAACAGTAAGTTTAAAAAATTTTAATGAAAGCAATAATGTCATTACTTATAAAATAATTTGTAATATCATGAAGTAATTGGTGTTTGTAAATGCACATTATAAACAAAAAAAATGAAATAAAAGAAAGAGATAAGTATGTATTAAACAAATGTACTGATTCTAGTGAAAATAACTCTGAGACTTGAATGAAAATTAGTTGTAAGAGTTACCTCACTCCACTGGGTAGCAATCCATTGATATTCACAAGTTTGCTGCATCTCGCATTCTCTTTCCGTCGGAGGCTTCTTGTCAATGTCGCATTTTTCTTCAGGATACACGGTCCCGCTCTGTGTCGCACAAACCACCGTCCTTGTCTCCTTGCTGAGGCCACATTTTTCGTCGCACTGTAACCGTTTAATAAAGTTATCAGTATTCACAAAGCAGTGTTCCATTACCCATCACATTTTAATCAAAATCTTTTGTTGAAATAATTTTTGACTTACACCACTCCAATCTGACGTAACCCAATCTAAACCTTCACAAGGTCTTAGCTCGCAGGGCTTCTCTTTCTCGGGCGTTTCTTCCGAACAGGCCGAGTCATCCAAGACTTCTATTTTACCGTCTTCCTTTTTACGGTAACACGTCACGTTTCTGGTTTGCTTGCCTGGACCACATAAACGATCGCACTGTAACAAATGAAGTGTGATATCTTTAATCTCAGTTTGATGATAAAAAACAATTGGTTTTCCTCTTAGAATTAGGCACGCGCTAAAAATCTCATAAATTAAAAAATTGTGTTGTTTAAACAAACCGGTTTCCAAGGTCCCAAATGATATTGTGGACAATTCTTGTCTTTATTGCATTCCTTTTTGGTGGGACCTTTTGGCCCAAGTGTTTGAATGCACTGCGATTCTTCGACCATTATTCTTCTTCCTCCGGAAGTAACCTGTTCGCATTTAATGTCTCGGGTTTGCTCGCCACCCTCTCCGCAGTGTTTCGTGCATGGACTCCAGTCACCTTCAACCCACTGCGCCGGACAGGGATCTTCGTTGCAAGATTGAGTGTCTTCCGGCTCCTGCTGGGGATCGCACAGATTTTCATCCACTTGTACATTGTTTCTACGCCCGACGCATGTTACGTTCCTCGTTTGGTAACCTGAAACCCATTTTTTGTCTAAGTACATAAAAACTCTCGCGTTCAATTTAGCTGTTACATTTTTCTTGATATTTTTTTTATTTCTTTTTTGTTTTGTTGCTAAATTTTACCTAATCCACAAGTAGCACTGCAGGGTCCGAATTCCTCGGTGTCCCAGACGTAAATGTCCGAATCGGCAGCAAATTTCTTCGGCACGCTGTACTCGTAATCAACTCCAACGTTTCTGTCTTGGTAGAGCAGCTTTGAAAAATAGACACTCGTTATTTCAATGCCTGTTTTGCAAGACATGTTTTCATTAAACAGCCTCTCTCAATAAATAGCTGTTGTTGCGAAACTTTTACCCCGTCCTCTTTTTGGCACTCACCACGATGTACACGGGCTCGTTCGTCGGTCCTAGACACGAGAGTTTGTCAGGCGCAGAAAATCCTTGCGGATCACGTGAGTAATGGAAAATTGTCCCGGCAAACCTCATGCTCCTAGGGAAGTCTATCCTCCAATTTCCATTCAAGTAGTAGTGTCCGGATGTATTGCGGATGGCTGCAAGTTAGCAGGGTTTATTAATAAATGGCTTTTCATTTTTCAATTGAAAGTTTTATTGAAACAACTTAGCAGAAAAGTAATTTGGTATCTACCTAGGTAATTGTTCGAAGGTCTGATTTCTTCTATTTTGATATTAGTTGCTCCCTTAGGGATTAATAAGATGTCATTGTATCCTGAAAAATGTCAAGATGTTTTTATTATTAAACTGATATAAAAATTTCTTAATCTAATCAATTTACTTGTATTAACTCGGTGAAAGAGTTTTTATAGACAAATCGATAGATGTTAGTTCGACATACCAACTTGGAGCTTGTCTGTATCGAAGAGTCCATTCACAGTAGTGCAATCTGATCCGTCGCCGCCGCAATTCCGACAAGCATCTTCCTTGGCTTGGCTGCCGAGCATCATGTCACATCCAACAGGCTAATAAAAAAGTAATTATAATTGAATTACAATTGAACCAAACAATTTATCACTAATACTTGATAAAAGCAATTTCATATCGTACAATTAGATTGATAAAATGAGCATTGTAATTTCACTTTTGATTGTTTATCTTATTTTGACTGCTTTGTTTTTAATTTAAAATACATTTTATAGCCCTGAGGATTAAGATAGTCATTGTTCGTCAGGTCTTACCATGCAGGTTCCTTCGACGCATACGTCATTGCCTTCAACATCACAAGGCGTACCATCGATAACACTCAATTTGTGCCTGTAAAAAAATCTTTCTCCCCGAGGCATACAGTTCAGTTCGCACTTTTTCGGCGCTCCGGTGTACGGAATCCAACTGAAACATGTTCATTTAATCGTGGATACATAAATCAAACCCAAGTTGCCAAGTGTAATCAAAATTCAATTCACTTTCAATTCACAAGATTTATTATAATTTGAATTTGTATACTGTTCTCAGGATTTGAGATTTGACATTTGACTTACTCGTAGTAGACGCCTTCGAAGGGAACACTGTTAAATTCCGAGCACTGCTCCGACCGGTAGTCCTTAGGCTCTCCTTCGCATTTCTGAAAAATTCGGATCATTCTTTATTCAAAATTCTTTGTCTATTCTAACTAGTCAAACTACTAGTCAGGACATCTTTAAAATATTCATGTTTATTGCATTATGAAATACAATTTAATGGACAGCGCACATTATTCAGCCATCAAAAGTTTGCCATAAAGTTTGGCCCTACACGTGGCCTATATATAATTCACGACCACTTTATTCGGAGATATATTTTGAGTAGGGGAACTTTTTACTTGTAGATAATATCGATAAATCGAAGTGCGGAGTAAACTGAAAAGGAAGAAAAGGGATCCCAGAGGGACCGGTACCACGCACCAAGGACACCCGAGGATTTATGGCGGGTGTTTCCTCGCTTCCAAAAGGATCTTGCAAAAAGTCCTCCCGCACTCAAATATCTGTACGAAATAAATTTTTCAACTGTATCCAGATACTAATTAAACGAAACACTTTTGTATAATGATATGTACAATGTACAATGTAACAAAAAGATTCATCTTTATCATTACAACACACATAATCCAGTTTTCGTTGTTCCGACTGTTGTAAATGTTTTCGAAAATACTTTTAAACAAGTCGAAGAAGGTCTGTAATTTATTTTTTCCTCTTGCAATAAATCAGTACATTCAATCGTCCATTTTCAGTTGAAAAAAAAAAAGACGGCCACTCGTTTATGAGCAACTTTTTGCGCCTACTTTTATGAGGTCTTTTTTTTCAAGTATGCGGAGTTAATGTTCTTTGCACAGGCCATCGATCTGACATCTGACCCAAAACCGACCAAAAGTTAACTTGTTCATAAATTTTATCCAATGTCTACGTGAGGTCAGAGCAGTTGGTATCATGTTCATTGAAACTTCAACTTAACTAATTTCAGCTGAATTGTAAATTTACAAATTTCACTTTTTATTCTCAGTGAAATCTGAAGTAATGAGTCAGGGCGAAAAGAAAAACAAACAAATAAGAATGCACAATTTTAAATTTCATTTCAGTCGGACAAAATAATCTTGTCGGGGTAAACATTTTATCGTTTCGTATTGAAACTTGTTCGAGCGGATTTTCAATTGGAATAAATAAATTTTAATTTGTGTGCGATCGTTTTTACGCACGTACGAGCTTGCATAAAATTGTGCTTGATCTCATTAATGCGGCGGTGAGCTTAGATTTCTTTTTCCCAAGCACGTCTCGAGCAGGAGCGTGTTTTTATTACTAAGATCGTTTCGGTTGAGTAAATCACCAACACTCGGCGTTTCTCCAGTTTCAAGCGAAACCTTCAGGAGTGTAACGGACGTTACAAGTTTACTCCGGGGGTATTACAGAGAAACTTACATCACGTAAAAACTCACTCACACACCTACATACTTCTTATTGCAAGCTCGGAATGGGCATGTACGATGATGCTTTCATATTTTCTAGTCAAATTCATACAGCGCCATTCTGTTAAACATGCTTTTTTTAGGCACACTAGCTTTTATTACTACCAAGTTGAAGACTATATTATAACATTTATTTTTTGAACTAACAGGTGATTTTAATTATGAATAAAAGTTAAATTATATCTGAATAATTAATTTGCAACAAAAATTAAATTTTATTTTATGCTCCGGATTCATATTTGCAAATTTAAATTTATAACGCATGTTTGTAAAGTTTATTTTTAATGATTCAACAAAAAAGAACTAGGTATTAAAATTATTTTTAAAATCTATATAAACAAAATTAAAATGCATTACCTGAACGTTGCATGAAAAGAACCTCTTTTTCGCCCCGGTGCACCTGTCACGCCCAGTATGACTGAAAACAATTTAGAGAGTAACAATTTGAATAAATACATTTAATTTTAGTTTTAATGAACATTTTGTGTGAGAGTTTCCGTGACGTTTTATGATAAAACAATTCCAAAGTGTACACACCAGCGTCATTCGTTTATTTGGTTAAAATTCCGCATGTAAACACTTTAAAATCAGCTTAAATCTCAACTTATTCATAATGCCATTAAAATCTATATTTCAAACGTTTGAGATGATTGTTCGAACTGAAATTGTGTGATCTTTGTTCGAGAGTTATGTAACGACATTATGATTAGATGTAGTTATCCTTTGATAATTAAACCCTTTGAAAGCGTTACCTAACTCACATTAGTATTATATAAGTTTTTATTGTTTTACATCCATCATTTTTTGTCAACAATTTTTCATCAGTTTTAAAAAAAAGTGAAACGATTTTTGTTTATCATTTTTTTGTTGCCTTAGATTTGTAGTATTTAATATCAGATGACGAAATGAACCCTAATAGAGCCGTCGGTTTCGATTCTAATGGTTGATGGTAAATCATTTAGAGGGTGGGATGATATTTCTTTAAAGTGGACTCATAATCACGCGTGTCGAGCTATAATTTATTGACCGACGTAAGTTATTACCACTTTCTGAAATACCATAATCGTTTTAAATGGAACATGTCGTTTCGGGTAATAACACCATTTCATGTTGCGGCAATAAATTTGCTGCAGTTCTTAATTATAAAGCATAACGCACATCGATTAAGATATACACCGTACTATATTGTTCCACCGCGAACACCGAATTCCTAATGTTTCAATAAGAAAATCAATGGGTTCTAATGAATTAATTACCGCTGATTTTGCATTTTGATATATGAAATACAACGCCAGCGTGATACTCATATATGTTCGAAACCAATAAAACAAATTGCGAAATTCCAATGTAATTATTTATCATAGAACATCATCGTTAAAGGAAAAAAAAATGCAATTTCAAACGGGTCTAATTTATCATTCATCATTCCGGCATTTTATAAACAAGGATAGGCTATACTTATGAAATGAAATTGTATTTAAGAGAAAAATGCAAAGACATTTTTCCCGAGCCTTTAAAGACAAGTTCATAAAAGTTTGTCGCATCATAAACGAGTCTTATCAATTTCTCAAACATTTCGACAAGATTGCGAAGAAAAAACTAAAAAGAAAATTAGTCAGAAAGTAGTCAATTTCAGAATGGCAATAAAATGCGTCGAGACATATAAAAAAATGGAAAGAAAAGAACAAATTGGAAAATGAATATTCATTTTGCAAGCAAAAGTAACGAAAAATCGTGAGAAAAATTTTTATACCGGTTAGCCGTGCTGGAATTCAAATAATGTAATTGGTTTAATTAAACGTGACTAATTGGCTGAATAGATTAAAAAAATGTGATTGTTCTTGAATTTAAAAAATATTTAAAAAAAATGAATAATGTATATTGGAAATGGGTAACGAGCAAGAGCGCCGCTCTCTGTTTGAGTATGCATAATGTCCAGGTGCTTATGCGAATTTAATATTGATTAATATGCGAAAATTGTTGGCCGAGATGTTCGTTTATTGTTCACACTGACCCTATTATAACGTCGGCTGATTAGGATTGAAATCGATTTCCGGTAACAGGTCGGCGTCGGCGAGTTTCCTTAATCGGGTTTCACGCGCCGTTAAATCATGCACCCGCGTTAACGTTTTTCATTCGGCACTGCCAGCAAAGTAGAACGAACGCTTTTTGCTCGGGCGGTGCGCTCATTCGCTCGGATAACCGAAAAACTTTTTTTTCACCCTCCCACGCCCCTGTCTTGCCCCTCCTCAAAATCTTTGGCTAAATGATTTGTCATGGGTTCCACACACTGCGTGTCACGTTTTTTTCTCCCTCGACAAAAAATGAATCGCACAATTTGATTCCAAAACTTTTATAATATATATTAAAACTAACACATCCCTCGGTCCAGTTTTCTTTCAACTGGAATAATCTAGTTCTTTGTTGGAATTTCGTGCGTAATTATAGATCGGGATGAGCTATGAAGTTTGATAATCAATGGTTAAAGACTAATAAGTAGGCGTGGCATGTATTAAAGAGCGCGCCGCTGATTGGTACTTTCAATTCATTCATGATTCTGTCAATGAATCACGATTCGGTTGAGCGTGAGCTTGACGTTATTATTGGCTGATTAGTTTAGTCAACGTTTGCTTTATATTTATATCTTGTTTTTGTTTACAATAAGTGAATTCAATTAATAACAATCCATCAAGCTGATCGGTCGATATTCAAATTTTCGCCATTCAAATGTACCAGACCTGAAAATCACGTTTGAATGAAGTTATGCTAAGCGTTTGTGCTTAAACCAATTGTTCGAAATGAAATAATGGCTCGGTTGTATTGTTCAATTAAAAAATTCAAACTAAATCAAGAGTGAATCATCGCAAAAATATTTGTTTAATTCCCGTATGAGCCGGGGTGAGGAGAAGGAGGAAAGTAAAAACGTAAAATCCTCGCTTCAACATCCACGGTTATTCCGCTCCAATTATATAAAATATTCGACGGAATCCTCTCTCTCGCTTCTCGATTCGGGTGGCAGTAATTTTAAGAATTCCATTTTTTCGCGACACGCGGCTCTCTCGCTCGTGCATTTACCATGGACGTTAATCCCGTTGACGGTCAACGGCTTTTCCGCAATTCAAGCGCCCGTTTCATATTTCACGTGAAAGTGGCGCGATTAAAAAACGCGGCTCCCGAATACCTTTGCGACGGATCACGTCTGCGCACACTGTCATTTGCAGTGTAATTCAATTATCGATAAACAGTTCCGTTCAATCATACGCAGGTTTCGCGAATGGCGCTGTTACGTGGCCGAGGAACCCCGATCGTATCAAACTGAACTTCATATCTGAAACAAAAAATAATGGACGAAAAAAAAAACGTTACGGTTTAGAGTATATGTCGTTTATTTAATTTACTCGGAGTTCCATTCTTTGAAGAAAGAATAAAGAAAGGATAAAATTGTCTGATGAAACAATTGTAAGTGGTATTTATTTTGGTCACGTTTTCCACGTCAATAGTAAAGTAGATTTACACAAGAGTGTGTATTGACTTAATTTATACTAAAAGGAATGGATGTAACCACTATCTGAAAAAGCATTACAAAATATAAATGAATTTGAACGATTGGATATTGATTCAAAATGAATTCCAATTATATAAACGGATCAATTTTGATCTACAAACTGCTTGTCAATGTATGTTTCCATCTAAATCTTTTTAAAATTAATTAAGACATCTTGATAAAGTATGAGACCAAAAACAAAAAAATTAAATAATTAACGGAAAAACTTACTCTACATCCCGGCATTCTCGGGTTTGATGAGCGACTCCGCCCCCGCATGAGCGCGAGCAGGAGCTCGGCATTGACCAGGGTCCCCAGTTGCCCTGTTCGCGATCCTCCGTGTCCAGCACGAAACTGTTTGGCAGGTAGCTGTCGCCATGCTGTCGTCTGTGCCGGCCATGTCTTAATTTTATATGATGCTGAAAACAAAATGACATGCATTTATTATATATTCTCGCGAATGTTGATCGAAATGCTCTACTTTTGATGATGTTTGAAATTCTCAAAGTTTTAACAACTTTCTCGTTCAAAATTTCCCTCTTTTTTTAACGTGTCTCATTATAATTCTCTTGCAAAGGAAAAAAAACTGGCTTTGATAAAAAAAAAAAAAGAAAAAAAATGAATAAAAATTTGTCAAGATGATTTGTCAAAACATGAAAACACAAAGATAAAATAAGGATAATTGCTCTTTTGTCGTGTCATCGCATCAACGTTCACGTTTATTCCGATCACGAGGTACGAATCGAATGTTTATCGCGGCGGCTTGACGATTATTTCGTCCCTTAACTCGGTTTCATGAAACTGTAGTGAATATCGCACTGTTGTGTAATTCATGATATTGGTAGCAGCCGGAAATAGAAGCGGCGTTCGAGCCGATGGCACGTGTTATTGAATTTACGCCTCCGAGTGCTGTGCAACGTGCTATACAAATTATGACTACAAAATTAAACTCTCTTGATTTTTCTCTCACAATCACTGTTTTATGAACATTTTTTGTTTTTCGTTTTGGTATTTCGTCAAAAGTTTCGTTCAATTGAAAATGAAAGATATTTGGGTCGATCTTCGGAATTTCCAAAGCTAGTTTTGATCCAAAGCAAATATGTTATTTGAAATCGTATTCTCTTGGGCATACAGTTTGCAAAACAGATTAACAAATTTTCCACAATGTAAAGTCACGCCAAGTGGTTGCAAAACCTGTTAACTTATATAGTTGCGGGAAACAAACGAGCGCGAGACGATGACGTTGCACGAGAGATTTGCTCTCGCGGATGTTTTCACAGTGCAAACATTACATAATAGCATCAATTCGTTGTGAACATGACCCTGCATCCCTTGTGGTTTTGCCTCCTCCTCCCAAACATATATACCTTCTACGTTCAAATTACGTTTTGAACAAAGTTAACAGGTAAGAAAAAACACCAACAAAAGAGAGATCTCTCTTTATTTAAGATCATAACTTATAAAATTATTAATAATTTAAATAATGTTTAAAATATAAATTTGACATTAAGATTTTAAAACTACTAGAATCAATGAGTTGAGTTTGAAAAACTAAAAATATTTTGCCTTTTTTTGTTATTTTTGTTGTTTCGTGTTTTTCAATTTACAAGAAAAGCCTTCTCTTTTGAGATAATGAATTTTCTCTGTGAAGTTGTCAACAACCAAATCTTGCCATAAGCGCTAATGTTAACATGATGTTCAATAAGAGTTTCCCTTTGAAACTCCATTTTTCTTTCAAACTCTAACCTCCGGCTGGGAATTTTCATTATTAATATTAAAAATTCATTGTTCATTAAATTGTCAACGTTTTTCTACAAGATAATAATTTTAATTAATTATTATGATTTTGGTTTCATACAAAAATGAAAATAATTTTATGACCATATTAATTTTTCTTCCATTGATTAATGAATTTAATTTTCATCCATCGAGGTCATTTCGGTGGCTGCAACGTTGAAATAAGTGAATAATTGAAAGTAGAGACGAATAATTTTTTGCTTGTCAAATGCACATTAAGGGATGGAAAAGTGTACGTGTTTAGCGTTTTTCGCGGAGACCAGCAGCTGTCATAATTTTCATAGACCGTGGGAGACGGACTGAAAGCTCTCTCGCGTGGCCCGCAGCTTTTCCCGTGCTCGTCACTTTCTTTGCTGGCTTTTCACGCCTCATTAACCGTTTCAAGCGTCGGCTTCTTTCTACAAAGTACGCTTTTTGCACCTAAAAGTAACTCGGTTGTGTCGTTGCGAATTTACCTTCGTTCGTTTCAAAGTGTAATAATTCATTTAATTGCATAAAAAAAATAAGAACTACTACCCAAATCTGACAGTTTGGCGAATTTTATTTTTTAACGCAAAAAATAAGTACTCAAATAATATTTTGACACTAAGTCTAATGATTTTTGGATCAAATTGTATTGTGAAAAAAGTCGGACGTGAAATGTGGAGGATAATGAACTTCCTCAACACGTGTCTGTTTAGCATTAGAGTGAATTAGCTTGATAATATGCATGCTACTCTGTTTCAAAACGATAAACTGGTAAAAATTCATTATTAATTTGTTTCACACTTCCGCGTTGCTAATATTTCCTGCTTGTCAAACAAATGAAAAATAAACAACAAATAAAACATTCAATTTTTCCGTCTAGCTTTGCAAAATAAATAAGTAACAATAACAGCAAGTCTGAGATAAGTTTAAACTCAACAAATTTTTGAATGAAAGAACAAATAAAATCAAATAATTATATTCTGTTGAATGACAATTTATGCAGAAAATTATAAACGAGGATGACAAATTGCGGCTGGTGTTAAAATACAAACTGGTGAAACCGCATCGAACAATTGAAGTGAATTCACAGGGCGCGTAATTCAATAAATGATTTCTGCGAAAATCGGGTTCAGCGGCGCGGGTTAAAGATGCATGTAGCATCGGCGTCAATGTCAACGGCCAATCGCGCGCGAGCCACACAACCGGCGGCTCATGCAACTTGATTAACGCGGAGGTTGTTGACAGCCGTACGTCTCTTAAGCGGCGTATAACTCGCAGCAAAAATAGCATACTTGGGATTTCAGATGCAGCTGTATGAAAGTAAAACCCGCAATGATATCGCTTAGTCACCAGTTAAGAGGACATTTAATTGCGTGATTTATGATAAACAGAATCGACGTGGGTGATAAACACATTTCAAAACGAAATGAAATACAAAAGAAATTACAAAATTTTCGAATATTTTTTTCATGAAAAATTTAACATGTGTGGTGTAGTTACGTTTTTTGGTCCAACTGGGTTTGATTTATACCGCATCTCGGAATCAAGTGTTAGGAAAAACATTTTCTCGACACGTTAAATGAAAGATGAAACGAAAGTTGGAAATAAAAGAGCATGCCAACAGGAATGTGAGAAAAGTTTAGGGGACTAAGAAGATGTTAGTATAAAAAGCCGTAACTATATGTTTCGTTGCTTTCAAGGGAATGTTTGCACGCGTGATAAAAGACGACACGAGATATATAAGAATATGCTCTCCAAGATATAAAGATACACTCACTTTCGATAAGGAGACGTGTAATACGACCCCTTTATGCGGCGTTTCTCGCGCAAATAAGCATCTTACGCATGCATCAACCGTGTGTTCCTGGACACACGCAACAAGATTACCGCCTCTGACAACGTGGATTGTTTTTTATCACGATCGGTTACATCCATCGTCCTTTTTGTCTGCTTGTGCACTGTCTTGTGAGATTATATGATTACGTCCCAGACGCGATCATACATTTCTCACCTTTCATAAAAATGCAAGCGCCGACAACCTTTTCCTTTACCATCTCCAGAGATGCGTTTATTATTTCACAAAATTTTTTGTTTTACTTTGTTTTTAACTATAATTTATGCACAACAAATGTTTTTTTTATATACAAATTTTTTAAATGTTATAAAACAGTTGAACCATCAGACTGACTTCAGTATGCTTTGATAGTATTTAAAGGGATCAATTGAGACGATTGTATATTGTATCATGGATATTACCAAAAAGTGTGTAATTGTGTCCACAAAAGGGATGATTTGATATTGCAAAAAAATCTAAAGCAATCGGATAACAGCAATTATGTCTGACACGTAAGAATGACGGAACCCGAACCAACCTCAAAGAGAGAAAGCAATAAAAGTTAGGAATGCCGGCTGAACTCGTTTCATTGCTCTCGATGCGTTTCTGACTTCAAGGTTGCGTTTGCCCACCTACGAAATGAATACTCAACTATTTGAACAACAAAAATATAATGCATTTTTTTTCTTGCAATTAAAATCTTAAAAAAAAAAAATCAGTTAGATATAATGAAACCTTTGCAAAAGATACTTATAATGGAATAACAATAAATTTAAAACTGTTACTCACATATTTTGCTGTTGTGCTAAAAATCTGTATCGACGCTATGAATATTAGGAGCACCAACGACCTGAAAAAGAGAGGAACACTTTATTTTAAACTGGATTTAAAATCGATGGACGCGGGATTTTTAAAGCACCGACAGATTGAAAAGGCTGTCGAGGAAGTTAAAGGTTTGTCAAACTGTATTTGACTGAAACAACGCACTGCACGATGAATGAGGATTGAATATGTAAATCCATCCAACAGTCAAAGTTGCGCTATCGGTCTCTAACGAGGACCTCCCAGAATCACCGGAACAGATTGTTACTGCGGAGCGCAACATCAAAGTGTTTAAAAGAATTTTCCATTTCAGTTTAAACAATTAAAAAGTTACGCATCATGTGTAACTTTCAATTAACACGAGAAACATTTTCCATTCATTGGAAAGAATAAATAAAGAAACAAATGTTAAAATCAATCATCCGTTGAAAATGTTTTAAATAATATAATTGGACCTTTTGAAAATGAAAACAATAAGTTGGTGAGTTTCAACTCGTCTTTTGTTTCGTAACATAATGTTGTGCCCTGAAAGCTGGCGTATATGTGATAGCATATACAAACGCTTTAACCCAAATAAGCCGCAGGCGATGGTTGAATATCCGATTAGCCTATAACTATATGAAAGTATATATGTGTATTACTTTATATGAGAATCGGTAGAACTATTATCTGCGCACAACATTAATAACAATTGTTTTATCGCTCACAAAAAAAATTGGTTTTTCGAAACAATCAACGGCGCTTTTACACAATTCGACGGTCCGGCCCCAGTGTAACATGTAACGATGTGGCCATTGATCCAACGTCGGACCGGTAAACGCATAATTATTGAGCTTATTTATGCACATAATGACGCCTTTCAAACTGAATTATGATGCTGCGCTCGTTAACGCCCCTTTTTTCTAAATTGATGCAACTGAGTTAATCTTTTTTTTTTCTTTTTCATTTAATTTCTTGTTGTAATATTAAATTCTTCTTTCTTTGTTTTTAATCTTAAACTATTTGTCTGCAAATTTTCGAAATTCCTCCAATTGTGCCTTATGAACTCTCTTAATTATGAAAAAAAACTCTCTGCATATTTCACGTAACGTCGTTCAGTTCTTGACTCCATCACTTATGAGATACAGTTTGAAACTACTTGAGTTGATTAATCCCTTCCAGCCCATGCTTATATTCTGAGGTATAGTATAAATACTCTTAAAGAAATGTCTCTCGTCAGACCCCGGAATTCGCTTGATATTTACAGTCCACTTCATTGCATCATTTGCAATGCGATCAACAAAACTTCCGTTTATTTTGAATTGCAAATTTTTAGTTCAACAAAATGATAATTAAATCTCTTTTTTTTTGAGGGTATAAAAGTTGTTATCTTTTCTGACGAGTCTATACTTATATGATGGAAGGTGGAATTTGTATTGAATTAAAGTTTTTAAAATAAAAGGGGGACATATTTTAATGTAATTGCAAAAATTGAAATTAAAAAATTAAACCCGATTGCATTCTTTTCATTCTCAATAATCAATATTGTGTACTTGATCAAAATGTGTTCATATAAATGTTGCACTTCGCAAGCAACTTCAGCCACTTATAAATTATGCATCTTCTATTAATCTACAAATATTTCCTATCAATATTTACATAGGCATACACTGTGTGCTTATTTTGTCGTTTCAATTTGTATTGCTGGGTGTGCCAAGTTACATTTATTAATTTCCATACTTAAACTTATCTTAAATTTTTAATCAAGTCCATTGCATCGAAGCATAAAGCTATTCTATAATCCCACTACAAATTATGTTATGGTTTTTTGTTGATATTTTTTTTATTATTAACAGAAAAATCGCATTTGTTATTATTCAAATTCACAACATTAAAACAGCAATAGAGATTGAATTTTACTTTTTTTATAGCGATTATTAAATAATCATTAATAACTAATTAAAAACTCGATAACACATTTTTAGGGTGATGATTATAATCTATTATTTTCACTTTTTTTCCTCAGTCTTAGTCTAGTTTCCATGATCTCAAGAATTTAATTTGAAATGATTCAAATTGTTCTTTTCATTTTTGTCATTTATTTTCCAATGCTTCATTCAAGTAAGTACAATTCTTTTTATTTGACAAACAAGAGACGTGAGAAAACATTGTTTTATATGAACACTTCCATTCTTATTATTTGTATTATTTCTTGTGCCTGTAGTTCCTGTTTGTGAGCCGAGGGCAGTTTTCATGAAGGATTGCAACACCTGCATATGCAGAGATGATGGATTAGGTGCTTTTTGTGACAACAATGACTGTCAATTGGTTAAGATGAAAAAAATAATAGAAAACCAGCAGATGACAAAAAAACAAATGTTCCCTCAAAATCGTAAGTCTAATAAGAAAATTATTGTAAAACTAAAGATCAATAAATAACTTTAATTATTGATTTGTATTTTTGTTTCCAGTTCCATACAACTGTAATACTGGAGATATGATCAAATCAAAGTATCAGCTGTGCAAATGTGTCGAAGATAATTACATCGATGAATGCATAAATGTTGCTGTAAACTTTACAATCGATATCACCCAAACAATTTTAGTGAAAAACGGAAGATTCGACATTAAAAAGTTTGATGAAAACAAAAGTAAGATCTTCTTCAATTTGGTATGTTTATTCTAACATCAATATTGTTTAAATCAATGCAAAAGCCGTTTTCAATAATATCAAAAACGAGTTTTTTTTTTATTTAATCAACTCAACAGCTTCTGATTCGATGATTCAATGTTTTATATTGATTAAAAATTGATTTCACTTTTGCCATTATCAAGTCGTTTAAAATTGGTTTGTCTACTTTCCAGCTGACGCGATCGAAATGTTTCCAACCGAACCGTGTAACCCACACGAGATTGTAAAAAACAAATGTTATACGTGCGAATGTCAGCAGAATAAAATTCAGCAATTTTGTGTGACGGAAACTGCGTACTGTAGATGATATCATAATAAACCTCAAAATATTAGAAATAAGTTGTCTTTTCCTTCGAAACGTAAAGTTGAAAAGTGACAAGGAAAAACAAAATTTAATTTTGTATCTTTATCTCTTTTTTATCGTTATTATGGAAACCAATACCTACAAATTTGATCAAACAGCTGAATTTAAATTCATTGGAACGAAGACAAATGTTTCTTCGTGTATGAAGACGAACTTTTATTACAGAGGAGCAGTTGTGAAACGAGATTTTTGTAAATCCGAATCTACACACTCGAATATATCGTCTGTGCGATCAAGTCTGACTGACATAATCACATTAGGCTACCGACACGTTCGTGTCTGCTATCGAAGAGAGAGCTGGTACGCACATAGATAACGTCGACAATGTGGGTCGCTATAGTGACCTATGAACTGGTGCCTGTGTGCCATTGCAAGCCTCCATTTCAGGAAGACGTTAATCAAGTTGCCGCGTGCGCACGCTAATGTGACGCGCTTTAATTGAAAGCCCGCAAGCCAGGCTAAACTTTAACTTTCGCGTAAAAGTTAAAGCCACCTTGAAATGAACATTTTTTTATTACCCGGTAATATTTGCCATTCCACGGCTTGATTCTTCATTTACGTCAACGTGAATGCCACAATTATAATTGACGTTTTTATTAAATCACCATTGAACGTTCTCTGTTGAAACGATTTTTCGACGTTATTTTTTAAATTAACTTCAATATCTAAAATTAACTTTTTTTCTGTTTCTTAATGAAACGATCCAATTCTTTTAGCAAAAAAAATAAAAAAATAAAAAAATAAAAAAAATAAAAGAAAAAAGAATAGAGGAAACTAAGAAATGAAAAGCAAAAAAGATCCATTCCCTATCGGTATACGAGCAATTTCCTAACGAGCGTTCTTTTATTCCCTTCCTTAAGTTCTACTTTAGTTCTTTTTATTTTCATTCTAATCAAGCACTCGACCGCCGCCACAAATGATTTTATAAAGTTGGCGCGTGCTTTTGTCGCTGATCGCGTTGCTGATTAGCGACACCGATACAAAACTTTGTGCATCGAATGACACAAAATTGGGAGACGCTTTTTGGTGCGCGACACATATTGTCAATCACAACGTCGGAAATCAGCGCCGACCAATCATCCAGATGGGCAATGACCAATCTTGACTCATCCAATTATGATGATTGCACGGACTCAAATGCGGTGTACTGTGCGAATTAACATTTACGACGGTTTTAGTTATAGACATAGCTCTATAAAAATGGGCCTATATTCGCGATTATACGACCTCTGTGTTTCGCCTCTTCGTGAATTCAACGACCGAATTAAAATATTTCGACGAAAAACCAAGAGAGTATACGATTTAAATAAATTTTATTGCCAATTACCAGTGAAGGTAATCCGATTACCCGTAATAAATGTCTCCTTAAGTATAAACATTCAATGAGCTTCGGTCATTTTTCAAATTCTTTTGCGCGCAAAGGAATGTTTAATTTTTTAGAGTCGCTTAAAATTTAATAGCCATCGCACAAATTGCAAGCCTTTGCAAACGGCATATCAAATGTTCAGCAAAATTACTCGCCGGGATTATTACATAATGTTTTAGCGCAAGCTTTCGAATTGTGTGCTTTTTAAATATCAAACACAGAGTTAAAATTGAAATTCGATGGCCGGTTTTGAAAATGCGCAACATTTTTCAAATCCTTAGAGAGAAGGTTTATGCAAATTTAAATCCAATCTGAAAATGAAGTTCAATTATTTCATACAAACTTTTCTGATTATGTAAATTTTCATACGCGAGTGTAAATCCAATTCATTCATAATCCACGCTACAATTTTAATTACAGTTGATACCATTTAAACTGACGTTTATTTTTTCTTATTCAAAATAATTAAGCTTGTTTAATCATTGGCAAAAAAAGCAGTCTTTAGTATTGTTTATTAATAAATACAAGAGTGATGAAAAATGTTGAAAGAACTTGATGGAAAGCGAAGATGTATAATTGCAAACGCGTGTTAATGCTTAAGCCGACAAATGTACTTTGAAAATTATAGCGAGCTTTGTTCGTTTATGCATTCGAGACAAAAAGCTTCGATTCAACGCTTTTAGAGATAAAAGACGGTTCGAGACCCACTTTGTTCAATGGAGCTTTCCATTTCTGTCGCGTCCTCGACGCTCTATTATTTACTTCACTTGTTCATAACACACACGGTCGTTTTCGTGCTTCGGTTTAAAAAGCGAAACAAGACCGCATAAAGAGCGCGCGTATTTGTCACCGTCACGCGCCTCGATATACACGCAACGGATCATTAAGAGCGCTTCGCGCATGCACTCATATGCATTATGTATCAGTTATATTTCATATGCCTGAACACTAAATTTAGAGCTTCCTACCCAAAGCTGTAATTTTCAGTCAAAATTCATATTTCTCAAAATTATTTGTTCCTTACTTTTTTTATCTATTCTTTCCTTTCTACAAATGACTTATCATTTCTATAAAAGATGAAAAATTATGATACGAAACAATAAATCTGGTTTATTAATTTCTATCCCATTGTCATCATTTTCCCTGAAACGTTATTTCCCCTGTGTGTACATCTCCTGGATGTACGACAAAATTGTTCTTAAAAACTCACGAGATACATTTCGTCAATGCAGCAAAATGTGTATCGGTAAAGTGAAATTTTATACCCAATATAAATCTAAAATTTGATGTCGATAGTTTTCGAAAAAAAAGCCCTCATCTTTATTATTTATTTGTCATTATTTTATTTTCGAAATTTTTGCGACCAAAAAATACATTTGTAGAAGAAAAAAAGAAATGAAGAAGAGAAGAAAAAGAAAAGACCAAAACACATCGCCAAACATTTCTTGTTCGCAACCGCATGAGATTGAATCTCCTCATACTCTCTTTAATCTCTGTTCAATTCAACGATCCCCGAACTCCGCCTTCTATCAACCCGCTAGCAATTCATTACTCGGACATGTCACGCCTTTCTCCAGCCCTTCGGGACTCTCAACTTGGTGGCTGCTGCGACTTTGAGTCACTTACTAAAACGCTCTCTGCCAGCCCCGAAGGACCTTTTCGAAGAGTTGAGAGAAAAAATAAAAAAGAGTACCAAACTCTCCGGTCTGCGAGCGGAGAAAAACAAAAGTCAAGTTGTAAGGAGGAAAAAAAAATGAAGGAATCGAGACAATTAACACGAAAAAGATGACGAAGGGGAAATCAGTTTATCATTAGCTGCAACGCGATCGTGTTTCAGAGGATCCGATATCAATATAGCTTTCGATTTAATGAGACGGGTATTAGAGTGGCTGTGCAAAAATTTCATTAAGCGCATTTGCAGCCAATTATTCTTAAGTTTATTCTTCCAGTAACTTTTTTTGTCGGATGAAATAATCGTGTTAATTCGAGGGTATTATCAATTAAAAATTAAAAAAAAAAATTATCAATTAAAAATTTTATCAATTAAAGTTCAGTTATTGCCGTAAATTTACAATTACAGCTGTAAAATATTCTCATCAAGGCACAACTAAATGTCTTAAGTGTTTGAATCTACAAACCTCAAACATCTTAATCTTTTACTTTGATAAATCTTATGGAAATGACTTCACAAATTTGAGTTTTAGTTTGAGACACTTGTTTTTACATATTCATTAATTTCTTTCATATTACAACAGGTTTGAAAAAAAAAAAAAATAACGAAATTTAAATAAAAGGATGGAATAAAATTCAAGTTGATTTCGGAGGGTTCGCGATTCTTCGCGGTTCGCGAGTCAATCTCAAGATTAGAATGCGTTTCCATTCTCCTCGAGGACACTTTGGTTTAGCGCAAAACTTGAGCAGGGGGAGACTCGAGTAACATTGCACATGGCATCGTTCATTGTTGGGACAAACGAGACGCGTGAGCTTTATCAGACGGAGAAACAACTTTTATAATGCTATAATTAAGTCACATTTATACCACTCGTGGCGTGACGTTTCGCGTTAACGCGATCCTTTTGTGACGCACGCGTCAAATTATGCGTACAATAACCATCATGGACAGAATTTGGGCCGCTCATTGTCGCCCCCAGACAATCTTCCAAATCTGAGATTTCATCTTGATATCGTCGTCTCTATTGTTAGCATTAGAGCTCAGATTGAACGATAAATGACAAAAATTTAATTCAAAAGAAAAAAAAATTAATTCAAACGAAAAAAAATCAACTCAAAAGAAAAAAATTCAATTTATTTTGATTGCAAAAACTTTCGTTGTGCATTGCTATTGTAAAGAATAAAAAACCGAGATTGAAATAGTACAGTTGAGTTGGAACTATAAAATTTAAAATATTACAACTAGATTATTCAGTTGTTTGAAGTCATTTGGGGATTTGCAATTTTATAATAAGGCAAAAATTAAATATATAAACTGCAAATGACAGGCAATAGTATATCAAATAATCATTTTAAACTCTGATCAGGTTGTCTAATATAAACCCTGGATCAAATAGCGCCTGCAGCGCAACTGGTTCTATGAAAGATCCGTCGAAGAAACAATAAACTACAAAAGATACGTGCAGTATAATTAAAATCCATTCATATAACTTTAAGTTCCAAATTGACGAAATTGAAGAACAATTTACAGGGCCACCTTAGAGATCTTTTTGTTTTACAGCAGTTGAGATATAAAGCGACACTGGCGGACACTAAAATTAATAGCAACTTTGAAATGCACACTCATAAAGCTCGCTGATAAGTGTACCTTAGCTATTTTTGTCTTTGATTTTTCTGTCTGTGATAAAATTGAAGATTTTTTTTTCTAAAATACGTGAGAATTCAAGGATGCAAGGAAGTGCGCGAGAGGGCGTATTATCGCATTGACGTCCGGGATGTTATTTCTTATCCGAATAGATACCAGTTTGTATGCCAACCCACGCATTTTCAGCAGTTCTCAATGAATTTACGTTTTTACTCATTCATCAAGTCTCAATTGATCACGACAATAATTTAATTAATTAAACTATAAAACCACACAGTTACTTAACTGGATCTTGTAAATCTTTTATTGTGAATTTTATAAATTATATCTTGTGTTCTTGATTTTCATTCTTGATTTCATTAATACTTAATCAAAATTGAAATCATTAAAAATGACTGAAAAATCTTTAGAAAATAAAATAGATGATGAAATTTGAAACAAACCTATTATTTTGAAATAGCTCGTAAATAATATTAGATATGTATTGTTATTTACTGGCGTATTTAACCTGAAAGATATGAATTTTAAACTGAAATACCAGATGAAATTATGATCGGCACATGTTTCCGCAACATATGTTTTGCGGCCGTTGTCCCATCGCAGTTGCATAAATGTCACTTGACTCCGGTTGCATTATTTTATGACTCGTAAAAGGACGAACCTGAAGCTGTAATAACAGATTCGAGAAAAAAAGCGGAAGTCCAGGCGCTTTTCAGGCTTCGAAAGCAACCGCCGAGAGATAATCTTGAAAATATTTGATTTTCATAGTGGTTTTTTTCCTTCCTCATTAAAAAAAAAGTTGAAGAAGTGGTTGAATTTCTGGTTTTACAGAAAAAGTTTTACAAATCAAGTTTACCGTTTTTCACATTTCAATGGCCATTTGCGATAAAAATTAGCAAACTTTGGTAATTCGCAAAAAGCAGTAAAACGTTCCTTCATTTCTCAATTGCCGGCGTGAAATATTACCTATAACTCGATGACAAATTAGTGACAATTTTCAAACATTTCGTCGAGGCAAAAATGTTTAATAGTTAATAAACAACGACTATTTGCGCGCGGAATGCGCGCAATTTTCTCACGTATCTCACGATTTCCACTAAAACGTATGTACCTCGCTTGAACCAGCGTAGCACTTGTGTGCTTTTATGAACGCATCCTTGAGGCAGCGCTTGTAGCTTCCGGGCATAATTCTAATAACGATAAATATATACATATGCTATATGTCAGTAAGAAAAAAAAGTGGAAATGCCAACAATCAAATAATAGAAAAACATTTTTTCTACAAATTTTTCCTGTTTTAGTTGGTGATTTATTTATTCAAACAATTTTTTTGTTTGAAAAAGAACCTGATTGATTGTTTCGCATTGCAGTTTGTCGATCTTTTCATTAGAAGGTATGAAATTGAATTACCGCGGATCACTTAATAGCGAAGTCATTACGATAATCCGACCGATGAAAACGAAGCGCGCATTCATACTTCGCGTCATTAAGTCATTATACCGGCTTCGCTAACTGAGAACTGCTGCGAGAGCTGTAAAGGGCCGAGCACAAAAATTGAAGGCAAGCTTAAACCGATAATGATTGCATTAAAAAAAAATCCCTTTTTATCACTGTTGAAATTTATGGAACAATCAAAACTGGTTTTCCAAGGCGATCTAACAGTCATTTGTAGTGAATTTTGATTTTGATTATTTAATTTTGCAAACTGGAATACTTTACATTTAAATTTATTTTGTTCGTTGATTTTCCATTTGTGGAGAACTGTGAACTGACCTCGGTCAACTTGCGTGCACTTCCGCATATTTTAGAATCCCAGCGGCAAAATCTTATCGTACGACATCTACACCTGACACTCAATTTCTCAAATTGACATTTGCTCTTAGTCGTGCAAATGTTGGATAAAGATTAAACAAACGGAAAATATCTTCCACTTCTTGCTTTTGCTTCAATTCTCTGATGTGTACTGTAGTTACGTTCGACTCAAATTTTTAAAACTCAAGTTGGAAAAGATAAATCAAAGAGAATAAGAAAAATGAGAGAAAATATTTTCAAAGAGACATATCAAAATTTGACTTCTGATTTCCTGTTTGAATTTATTGGTCGGGCTCATTGCGTGACAAAACTTTTTGATCAAAGCCCCTGTTATATTTTTATGGTAACGTTTTTATAATACCAATTCAAATCAGACGATGGTTACATTCGACTGCTCAAAGCGCATACCATTAGTAAACATTTGCAAGATTTATGCAAATTTACGGCAACCTGAATGCCGAACCGAACAACAGTAGAACTTTATTTCCTCGTAAAGCAATTTTTCGTTCGAAGGGGGATATTATATCGCGGTCATTTTATGACTCGAGTATCAGCGTATCTTCTTGACCTCGGTTCGTAGTTCATGGTTAACCATTGAGTAAAAGTGCTTAAGGTGAATACGTCATGCAGGAGAGGTATGGCAAAAGAGAAAAAGGATGGAACAAAAAAAAACAGTCTTTGATGCACTTTTTCTTTTCATTAAGTACAGCTTCGCATTATGAACCAAGGTCAATTCACGGTTGACCTTCTCTTGTAAAACATATTTAATGGAAGAAATTTAATTTTCATTGATGAAAATCTGATTTCTTTTTTGCAAGTCTAACCACGGTAAGATCGTTACGCAGTAAAAGAAGAAAAAGAAATCGTTCTGAAAGATCAGCTCAGCCGAGAAAAGCTTAGCAGCAATTTTTGTTTTTCTTCTTAGTATATCAATTTTCATAAAATTGATACTAAGTAAGGTAAGCGAGTTTCAAAGTAAGTTTTCCAGAGAGTATATCAGCGATAAAAATGCACATTTTCATGGGTCATAATTTGTAAGAAATGGATGAAGGGAAATCTGATGCCAGGAAATCCACTTTACATGATACAAAACAGAATGCATTAGATGGTAATGATCTAATGAATATAAAAAGGAGGCAGAAACAAGGCAGACGGAGAGGAGTTGTCAGTATCTTATTCTTTGCGAAAGCTGACACGAAGCTCGACTACCGTGCAGGATTGTCGTCAAGTATTATGAATGTGCCTGTCTCGAATATCGTTACAGGATCAAAGGGAATCTGGTAAGAGGATGAAGACCATGAAAACAATCCGACGAATTTCACGTTACGAAAAGGGAACGAATGGTTAATTGCAACAAATGAAACTCGAGTGTACCCAACTCTGGATCATTTGAATTATATCAACGCAAAAAAGATTGGACAGATTTATTATAACTGGATGCACATGCGTTAAACCGCAGTATGCAGACATCATTGAGAAATAACAGACGTGACGAAAAATAAGCAGTGTAACGCGTGGCCAATC
Organism: Trissolcus brochymenae; assembly: GCA_030523145.1. Lineage (NCBI taxonomy): Eukaryota > Metazoa > Arthropoda > Insecta > Hymenoptera > Scelionidae > Trissolcus > Trissolcus brochymenae. Next base: position 120,990 of record JAQQRF010000561.1, read on the forward strand.
ACGTATTTCAATGGCGATGAAAAGCATTAATCAAACAAGTTATCTCTAAATATCTCCTCCCCCCCTCCCAACTTGTCGCAGAATTTTTTGTCTCGGTTCTACATCTGTGACATCATGCTACAAATCACCAAACAAAAGGATGCTGAGAGAAAAATGTGTATTTAAAAAATTGCAAACATTGTGTGATACGTTGTGTGAAAAAACTTGAAACAATATCACTCCTGAATGATAAGAAATGCCAATTATAAATGACGTTTATGAAAAGCTTTTACAGACAAAATTATTGATTCTTTTTATATTTGTTAATTATTATTTTTTGTTCGAATCAGATAAAAGTTTCATTTGACTTTGACGGTGACGACATAGAAATGCATAGCTGAGCTTTCAGGGTGTGATTAGCGCGGTGCGATTTAAGGTTGCAGAAACGAAAGGCAAGAAGGCGAAAAAAATTGCTGAGTGAGAGATAAAGCGATAGAGCGAGATAATGAACACACAAAGGAAAAGAGAGAGAGGCGTAAGCAGACTAAGAGATTATGCCGAGACGAGACGCTAAAAATCGAGCAACAGCTAAGCCCTGAATATTCCGCGCCAGTCGCCGCAATCACAACCGCAATATATGAAAGCTCACTCGCTTTGGGCTTTACTCCGCATTTCTATTTCCGTTTTTAACCGAGAAATAGCTTTTTGTCTGTGCGGCACAAAATGGAAGACAAAAATCACCAAAACAATCAGTTCCATCAAGAATTATTCGCAATATGGCGTTTTAATCATTTCGTCTTATGGTTACGATTGGTTGACAAAAAGTAAAAAAAGAATATATATGTATTGCATTTGTGTGTTATATGCTGTAGATAAGCAATCAGATATATCTTCATACATACACCCATGTGCGACATATATTATTAATGTCTTTTTTGGCTGCTCTCCAGTGTGTGTGTGTGCGAGATCACTAATTAATATTTTGTCCGCTGACTGCTGTTGACATTCATCATACAGATTGGAAATACCTGATAACAGAGCGTGATATGTTGGTCCCTTCGCGAGATACGTTAGGAGTTTCCGCATTTCATGCTTTCAAAACGTTCCCTGTCATTTTCTATCCGACAGAAAGAGAGAGAGAAAAACCCAGACGAATATAATGAATCGTCGCTCATTATAGATTTGAGGGGAGAATATTAAACAAAACGCGCGTTGATTGGTCGACTGCGTATCCGGTGCGGCTTCACAACTTACCTGAAACATAAAAGAAACGTTATTGTAGCTAAAGTTTTAATTGGGGCGAGTCTTTTGCGTGCAAGTTTATTACCGAGCCTGTAAAAACAATTTGTATAAAAAAGCTTTTGTACCTGCGTCCTTTGAAAAGAAGGGGAAAAAAGCTCGCTTTGATTATATCATTTGTTTTACGTTGCCTGATGGGATGATAAACAAATTTGTGTGCAAAATATATATATTTGAAAAAAAAGAGCAAGATTGTAGAAATTGTGTTATTTATAATAAGTGAATGAAACGATAAAATGGTATGATGATTTAAAAATTTTTTGGATCAGTTGTACAGATTTTCTTTTTCGCATCATATGTGATAAGAAATCTCATAAACATAAATAACGTACGACTGATAAAGGGGCGAAAATGGTGTGTCTTTCGATAACTCGCAGTCATACTATCGAGAATTCATAATTTCCCAACAGATCCCTCGGACGACTTAATGGAATCGACAAAAAGGGAGATTTATCGCCATGCATTCGTCTGCATTTTCTGCGAGAGTGAGAACTACGTGCGCCGAGCATAGCGATCGTGTTCTCGTTCTCTTTGCAAATAAAATTTTTTGCCGTTCAAAAACTTGGGTAAGCGAAAAAGCGTAATAGGCGATATTGTTAAAAAATGATTCATCCGGCTGATAAATTTGAGTCCCTTTTGTTTACTTTGTCAATCTAATGAATTTTCTTCTCTTTTTAAAACATTTTCATTTTTTTCATCTCTGCATACATAATTTTCCAACGCAATTCGTTGTAACTTTTTTGTTATAAAATGTTATAAAAATACTATAAAAAAAAAAAATGTATTGTTATTGAAATCATAATCAGACGTTATATGAATGTGGAATTTTTTATATGGAACACATCATTTTCTAGGAAAATTATTTGCAGTACGCATGTGTGCCCGAAGGCAATCTTTGAAACGGCATTACCCGAGTATATTCGCGGTTGTTTCCCGAGACGGTTGTGTAATAGTTCCATTGAATGTACTGAGCGCCGCGCTGTCTAGTCTGACGAGACTGCGAGGCGGCGCCAATGATGCACTTGTTGCAACGTCTCCAAGTCATTCAAAACTTGATCAACATTGACTTCACTTTGTGAACATCTGGTATGTCTACTTGGGCCACTAGAATGCGTCGAAACATCTCCATCCACAATAATGCCATTCATTCCAGTTCAATATTTCAACTTCAAAATCAAATAAGAACAATCACTGAACCAATAAGAAAAATGCATCCACTTGATACAAGAAAAGAAATGGAAATTTCTCATATTTAAGTTTTTTTATTTTTTTTTTCGAGATACGTACATTTTTGTATGAAAACCTGTCACAGGAGAACAGTTTTTAAATAATGCAAATCCATATTTCATGAACGAGTACCGAAAAATATACAGATTGAGAAAACAGAATTTCTGGAGTGATAAATTAAAGGACGATGAAAATCTCTGTTTTATGATAATGCCGAATTAATATGAGGATATAACTGAATAATCTCCGCTTTTCCTTATATCCTCTCTGCCACAGTGGGAACTGTAATAAATCAGAGCGTGGCGCACAAAAGGCAATTAACAAAACAGTTCAAACATTATTTGACACTTTGAATCACGATTACGAGATCGTATAATAACACGTATAATATTTTATCACGTCGTAACATAAGTACGAGCGAACGTTGAATGTGATTTTGCAAACGCCGGATTGTACGCCTCGTATTTTCATTAACACATGGCTGCTGCGCTGGCGGACTATTCCAAATGCAAAGTTTGCCTGAATTACGCCACGTTTGATCCAGTTATATACCGCGGGTAGAATTCCGAGCTTTGCCTCTCGTTTTGGGGTTTCAAATGTACCGAATCGAATTGATAAAGTTTCTTGAATTAAACGTTATTTTTATTATTCAATTTTATTATCAGTTTCATTAATTCATATTTTACCGTTTCATAAACTGCATTAAACTGTGCGTATACTTATATGCTACTGCTGTGGTTGTGAACAAATAATCGCTGAAGATTCAAACAGTGATTGCCTTATGTTATCTGCAATATCTTCGACTGATTCGTATTAGAACGTATTTGCTAAATGTGCAAGACAATTTTCTCTTATCTTCCTTTCGAAAGATCGTGTGCGTTTGTTGTTTGAGGTTTCATTAGCGCGACATGGTCTAGCGTAATTTCCACAACTTTAACTTCTTCTATGGCCTTGCTACATCCTGACTGACATCCTTATTAAAAAAATTTTCTTAAAAACAATAACAAACAAAAATAAAATAATTAAACAATCATAAATCAAGCTTCGTCGCAACTTGAACATCATTTTAGAGCATTTTAAAGCAAACCATCAGTAACCAACAGTTTAATTAAACGTATTTGTTAAAAAAACAATTGTTTCATTTTCCTCTTCTTCACAAGCAATATTCAATGCAATTTCCATTATGCTGCAGTGGCTCATTTTATACATTGTTTTCCATGTTTACTTTTGCGAACGCACGTTTGAAGGTTCGCTAAAATTGAGCACGCATCTGTCTCATGTTGCAAAGAAACACAGAGTCTCTTTACACGGCTGTCATGAAAAATAATTTGTCTGCCAGTAAAGTCGAAATTATGAAATAAACATACGTGTTTCTGTCGTTATTATATTGTGTTTTGTCGATCGCGATAACGTTTTCTCGTTGCATCAGGCGGTTATTTTGGGAGCATGAATCGTGCGATTATGTTTCTTGCGAATTACATATAAGAATTTGTAAATGAGCGCAGAGCGCGGCTGATCGATTTTCGTCTTTTCAAGGAACAAATAACACGAGAGGTGTATACTCTCCGGCCGCCGACTTGTTATTAGCGTATCGACATAATGACGTTCACGCGCCACAAAATCTGACTCGGTGTATATTGTGTGTACGTGTCGAAACCCAAAAATATGAAGGCACTCGGACATCAGCAAAAGCCGAAGGATTGTTCAAAATTCTTCGCCGGTGTTTTTCTGTTGCGTGCGCGATAAAAAAAAAAAAAAAAAAAAAAAACAAACTACGAAGCCCCTCTGATGAGATAAGCTTTGAACATGTATCCCAAATCATTAATCATTTTGAAAGTTTCAGATTAGACACGATAAACGCACGAGAACTAGTTGATGGACAAAGTTTTCGAATGACTTAATTGGCTTGTTCACAGTTTTGGCGTTTCTTTTTTGCCACTGTACAGTATTCTTTTAACAAACAGACGACTCATCCTTGGGCGATACAAATTGAAAATTGAAGTTATAATGTTATTTTTTACATTTACTATCATGCCAACTTGTAAACCAAATAACTCCATTTTGATATTTTGCAAAAATTTAAAGTAATTCTGATAATTTTCTGACCTTAAGGATTGAACTGTAATTTTTCTCCCCAATTTAACCTTTTCCCTAATTTAATTATAGTTATTGAGTTATAAACAGCAGGTTTACGAGCCTCTTACATTATCATTTCAACGAAACCAAAAAAAAGTGGAGCATCACTATTCAGTTAAAAAAAGAACACAAAAACTAAAATCAGATGCAAATTGAATAATCTAACTTATAGTTTGAATTAATGAGCAAGAAATGGCAACCTTTGCTCATACCTTCATAGCTAAATGTTTGGCGAAACTGCGTCTCAAAAAGCATATAATACATCCCATGAGTTGTGCAATGATATACAGTCGAGCAAGTTGAAACAGCAATCAAAGTATAATTGTATTGTGCAAAGACACGAGGTGTGAGGTTCTACAATGAAGGGGATTCTAAATACTAATTAATGAAGACAGTAGCGACGCGAGACTAATACATAAATGTCAGATGCAGCGGCGAACGTGTCGTCACGGAACATCCTCGTGAAATACATCATCAATTGGATTATTAAACCGGTGCCAATGCCATTCTCGTAACCGCAAGGTACGATAAATGCGATGCTCAGACAGATACACACAGTGCGCAGAGCACCGCTAAATTAGCCGACCATCCAGCCAATTGATTGTTGAGCCATCGCACAAAAGATCCAGTACATATAAATAATGTTCAGCAAACGCTCCTCAGTAGTAGTCGATATATAGCAAAATGCCCGGACGATTTTCACAATAATGCTTTTGTTTCGCTTCATCAAACAAAATCGACATGTATTGTCGGGTTGAATCAACAAATTTAGCCTTCCAAAAACTGAGTACACAATTTATTGCTTATAAAAGGTTTTCGAGAAGTCAAAGCTAAAAAAGAAATGATAAAATCGAAATTTGTCTATCAAAAAGAAAAGTACAAAAAAAAATCAAGTGGAACTGACGCGCCAAGCGCGGTGGAAAATAATTTGAAAGCATGCTCAGATATACTGGTGCGTGTTTCGTTCAAGCGGAACCCGTTTGCAAGCTTTGAAAACATTTTTAATCAAGAGTCAACTTTAAATTGAAATTTAAAATAGGACAATGTGTTTGACCGTCTGCTTTTCCTCTTCCTCTTTTCGGTGTCGATTTTTTCGAATGTTCGCGCGCCATTCCCGGCCAAAATCGTTGTTTCTCCGAAACAGATAGATCGGTCGCAATTATACTCTTAATTGCAAACTGGAGCGAGATGTCACGTGGCATGGTGATTGCGGGCGCACAATGAGAACGTCCAACGAACATGTAATTCCTAGTTACAACGTCGTAGTTACGTAACTACGGCATCGATTAAATCGCACTATCAATGCCGGTACATGCGAATTAATTAACTCGCGACGACGCCAGCCGTTGTACCGGGCCCGTCAGCAAAGATCCGAACGCTAATCTTTATTGATGTCTGAAATGATGAGATCAGCGAACACGAACCAAACCTCGAACGACTCTCGTAGCTCTTCACTTTCGAATGATGATTTCAACTCCAACTTTTTGGGTGGCCCAATCATTCATTCGTTTCGTACCGGAAGAGCGCGAAACCGTATCAATTATCCGCGCGCCGACTTGCTATTATTGTTCGTTCAAAAGTTTCCTCTAAGTTGTTCCCACCAAAAGGTTGTAATGTGTACATTTTGGGCGCGGGTGCAATTATTTTTGTTTCATTTCTCATCAAACTGCAGCTGAAATTAAAAACGGTTTTGGTTCTTCATTGTCTGTACCCGTTAACCATCAAAGTTGACAACAAAATGTATGTGTCCAAACAATAAAAGTCTAAAAATATGACAATTACGTTAGAGTAAATCAAGATTGTGTAAATGTGTTTTTCTTTTTAACCAGCATTCAAATTCAAATTGAGAATAAAAAAGAAGGTGCCACTATATTGCGCAAAACAATTGGATTTCATCATGAGAGAGCAGACTTTCTGCAAAATTTATTCGTCAAGGCGCAATTTGCGCTAACTTGAACGTCAATAGCAAGCGAAAGACAAACAACGCTAATACGAAATTACGCGGACAAATTTTAAGTAAACCCTGACGACAAGCGTATGCGCAGCGAACTTGGAAACATTTGTAGTATAAATCGAATCGTGAAGAATTTTGTAATGTGGCCTAATTAGATAAACGCCGCCGGAAATTACGTCATGAAATTATGTGTGAATCTTTCTAGAATCTTTTTTTTTCGTCAATGGTCGATAATAATATCGAACTTTGTGACAGTCAACTTAGATCTGAGAAGAATTTTTTTCATTTTAAACATCTCATTTTGTTAAGATAACATTTCATATTGTAAGTATATTTTCATCAATTTTCTCAATATCATCATCATCAGAGTGACACTTCTCAGAAAATTTTTTGAAACAACGATGTGATACTAATTTTTGTGACATCAAACAGACATTTTCCCGGAAAGACTGACATCAATTAGAACTCGACCTTCAAACCATGATTTCTTTTTCTTAATTATAGTGAAATATCGAAAAAGATATAGAACAAATGGTAGTTTTTTGTTTATTTTAATCATTTTCAGAGACAAAGAAAAATCCGAATTTGTCTCCAGATAAGAGAAACATGAATAAAAAACCATCCCATCAAAAGAATTTTACAACAAAAATCTTTTACAAAAATCTTTTTGACGATTTCCTTTTTTTTATTTGTATCTACTCTAAAGATAATTTTAAAGTACAAATGAAAAAAAAAATTACACACGAAGAACAAAAAAAATGTTATCTGCTTTTATGAGCTGTTAGAATAATTGTTATAATAAATTTAGCCAAATTGAAATTTTATCACTATCGGTTTTAGTGCAAGGAAGACGAATTCTAAGCCACCTGGTGGCAGCTGTATTCTTATATTTACGACAACCCGCGCTACAAATCAAAAATATTATGAAAGATATAAAATACGATCCCGCGCAGCGCTTCCTTTGGAGATAATAAAATGTTAAATTATTCCACCCATAAATTTATTATTACGTTGGTTTCGGTTCAACGTTATTTGTATAGGCAGGACAAGTTTGTCACTACGTATATATCTTTCATCGAGGAGTGCTCGAGATGAGAAGATTTTTTTTCTCATCTCCGTTCTATACGTTAATAACACGAAAGTCCTTCCGGATTTCCTCTAATCACACAGGACCACCGACAGCGCCACGCGACAATATATAAATACGACTTAATACGAGCTTTCTTTTTCTGTTGCAACGATTTTTGTAATCCCTCACAGCGGTGGCTAAACTGCAATTTTTCGATTCATAAATCTGAACGGACTTATTATTATTTTCATCTCACAATATACTTTTGTTGTTTTCACAATTTTTATTTTCAATTACATTATTGTTAATTTCAGTAATTTACCCATTCGAAATTTGACGGCCAAAGCAATGCAAACATATATAAATAGAAGAGAAGGCATACAAACAAAATGAATTCACATTTGTTCATACAATTATAGCAATAAGCTTCAAAATCCAATGGTTGGTCTGTCAAAACTTTCAACGTTATAGTTGCAACATAAATATGATTTTCCGTCTGCTTTATGCAGGTCATAAAGCCTGTATGAAGGAATCAAAGCACAAATAACCACAATGCCAATAACACACTAATATTAATATAGGTATTATCTATTTGATTCATACGCGAGAGGTAAAATATGAAGAGGTTAAACGTTATTACCGTTATTATTGAAAAATATGATAATTATAGTTTGAAGTTGATTAAAATCTTTTTTTCAGACATAAATGGACCACCATCATAGTTGATTTGTAAAAAGAAAGACAAAACGCGCGACAAGACACGCGCGTTATCTACGCAAATTGTATCGCAGATTAGAAAAGTATATCAGAGCGTTATGAATATAATTGGCGGTGCAATCGATACAGTCCGTGCCTTTTTCCGCACGCTCCTTCAAATTTATCTAGAGGTACTGTTACGAGTTGAACAAAGGCTCCGTATCAAAGAATCGCAGTAACGAGTGCCCATTACTCTCTATTTCATTCCAGACAGTACAATCTCGTCATAATGAGTTGTTGATTAAATTTCTAGAATTCATCATTTGAACTATTTATCTCACTGGACGATATAATTTTACTCTTCGCCTACAATGTGTTTCTAATATTGTCTAATTTACTGTTTAACAAATTTTTTACCTAAAAAATATTACAAAAGTCTAAAAAAAAAAAAACTAAAAAAACGTCGATTTGTCCACGGTTTTGCATCCTTCACACAGGATAATGAATAAACTGAAAACATATATAGCGTTCAACGTGTGATTTCCCTCGGAAGTAGTTAACATGCGAAAATTATTTTGAAAGTTCATTACGTATATATGATAAGTGCTGTGACACCTACAGCAGCCTCAAGCACTGTTTCATGGAGAGAACAGAGTTCGCCTCTCACTTGGCCTGTGCTTTTCAAATCGTAGCTTTGGTAGCTAAACGAAATTAGATCCCTCTCGTTTTACACCAAAAGCTTTTCAAATTTGGAGGCTGCAAACTTTCCAGCCTCTTTCTTTACCCCATGAAGATGGTAATTTATTTTTGAGAAAACAAAAAAAAAGTTTTCGAGGCCCGGTTGAGTAACTTTGGAATTTTACCAGCCGCAAAGTTACATTTTGCTGAGTTGGTTACGTCGACGATTGCGGCAAGTGTTATTTAATCAAAACAAAAAATTGTGCGATCAAAATTTCGACGCTAAGCGTCGAGGATGTTTCAGACACGTGGTCTCGCTGGATGTAATAAGATCTTTGGCATTCCAACGCGAAACAGGTCTTAGTGTCCTCGCCCTAGAACGAGTTGGATCCTCAAATAATCCGTCACTCCCTGTCCCTTGGTTGTGATCTGGTCTCTTATTCGTATTCAACTAAAATTCAAGATTTGTCTATGCCTCAAAACTAAACGTTTGTAACTAAAATTTAAATGAAAATTCAAATTGTAAGGTTGAACTTACAATTATGCAACACTGAGATTTCAAATATTGCAAATATCAAAAGAGAAAGGGAAAACACAAACGCGATTGATACGTTAACAAATGGCATACATTAAAACGCCATAGATCATCGCATATTTAAAAAAAAAAAAAGAACACGTGGGTCAAAATAAATTGTAATGCTGGAAAATGGCAATAAATAAGATTAAACGTGTAATCGCTTCGAGACAAGAATAGACACGTCGGTCCGTTGTTCGAGACGTTATTATCTCTGCACGAGTAGCGAAGGAGTTTACAAGAGAGCCGGTCACTTATGTAAATCTGTGATACTGGACGAATTCAGTGGCTGGTCGCAAAAAACTTCCCGTCTGTGTACAAAAAATTATCGACTCCGGATTACAAGACAGATTACGCAGCATCCTTTTGCAGCCGACGAATTTAAAAGCTTATCGTACTATTGAGTGACGATAAGGCTATTATGATACTCGGCGACAAAATATAATGAACTATCATATCGAGATCATCTTCTGAGTCATCGCAGTTTCATTTTGTTTGAATTGAAAAATAGAATTATTTCTTGAATCAATCTAAGGACACATTTTTAATAAATAGTATAAAATTAATTTCCCTTTTAAATTTTATTCTAACAAAATGAACAGGTTCGTAGTGGGAATTTATTTTTCAATTATCCAGTAGTTGAATTAAACTTTTTTCCGCTCCCAAAATTGGATAATCAATCTGTTTTAATTATATCAAATATTCTTTTACGAGTCGCCTAAGCAAGGCGAGTGTGTAAATGACTTAATAATCATGTAACCACGCGGAAGATTCAACGAACGAGCCAACGAGTCGCGTTAATTTTGTTTAAAGTGACACTGCAATTGCCACTTTGTCCGAGAGATCCTTCGAGGACAAAAAAGAGCCGTTTTTAATCAAAGAGCGATCGTTATTAGATTCACTTTGACTTTCAAACTCGCGCGCAGGATATAAATGAAACCGCATACACGGGCTCGTAAAAAACTCAAAACTTCGCAAATTTGTGTCTTCGGTTCGATGATTTGAAATTATGCGACAAAAAGTTCATGCAAAAGAGATAAGCTGTGATTCGATGAACGAAATTCCGTGCACGTTTGAAACGGTGCTCAAGTGCGATATTTATTTGTCATGTAACGAATCGATGTTTTTGATCGTTCTTTCAAAATCAAAACTCGCGAATAATTATATTAGCCACGTCAAACAAAAAAAAATGAAATAAAAATAGTAAAAAACCTCGAATTCTATTTTGTGCCTTATGTTTGTTGATCACTTTGCGAGAATTTCACAGTAAACAAAATAGTTTTTTTTTCGGGTACCGATTGGGGCCGACAAGCCGTAACGGGTCATTCATGTGATGGAGCATGAATATTGACGAAAAATATTTGCTCAGCTCTTGTGATTCAAACGTGGAGCTTGTTAACGAAAAAAAATTCAACAGTCCACGTTAGCCAAATATTTGTGCATGCAGATCGATTCGATACGAGCTGTTTAGCGATTGCTTCCGGCTTTTTTCGCTCTAGACCAGGTCGAATTACAACATTTAAAAGTCATTCCTTTTATAGCCACCGACATGCGATGAGTTTTTGATTTTTTCAGAGGATTCAATATTGCTCCGAGATATATCTTTGAATAAAACCGCCCGTTTGTATGCTTAAACTAAGCAGACTGAAGAACACAAATGAACAAAAATTCAAAGTTTATATCATTTTTCTGTTCCGTTTTTCTTGCTTGTTCAACGAATTTCAAGAGATTAATTCAATTATCCGTTCAATTTTAATTTTTTTTTTATGTTAAACAAAAGCACATTTTACAGCATCAAGTTATTTAATTTTATTGAAATAATGAATAACCCAATTGAAACGAAAAGTTATATTTCTTTATTTTTTCAATTGCACAAATTTTCAACTAAGTTTTCATTCGAATAATTAATTTTGAACTAAATTGAACTGGATGTTCTTTAACAAATTAGCCAACCTGATTCAGTTACAGCTTTTTCAACCTGCCCACAAATCATTTAATTTCATTAAACATTTTGTTCTTTGTTTGCGAATCGGGACTTTTTTTGGGCCGCGCGTTTCAGTCCATGTTCGAGAAGGGATATTGGTCGTAGGAGCGCCAAAAAGTCGTGGACGTTATCTGGTGGATTGGAACAAAGAGAGGTGAATCTGGTTTGTGCGCAATTAATGTCGAGCGTTTGCCGTTCTAAGCGCTCTCTTCTATCGAATGCGAGGCGGGATCAAGAGATCAGTAGTCGGTGGAGCAGGTAGACGTGGAACTTAGACTCATCGCCTCTCTCCGCGACGCGAGAGAACAGCAACATCGGCAGCGACGCAAGAGCAATGAGGAAGCCAGAGCCGCGGAGCAACAGAGTGCAACGTTTAAGGCCTTCGCGGCACCAGGAGAACATCGTCGTGATGTGCGCGCGCAACCCAGACGTAAATGACAGAGACGCACGACGTCCGACCAGCAAGCAACAGGTAGTGGCGACGACCCACCGCCAATACTATCACGCGCTATCGCATTTTTTTGCCCTGTCCCTTTCTCCAGCCCGCTTTTCGCCTGAATTCCACATTGCCGACTCATTTACGTGCAACACAAGATCGGAAGCCACTACTTCGCAACATATATAATACCAGCTTGAAACATTTTTTTTTTTGCAAATTTCCTTCTTTGAATGAAAGAAAAAAATTAAATACTGATTGAAATTAGTAAACAAAAGTTGAACTGTTTATCGAAGTTGGATGATAACGAGAAGTGAAGGTACAGATTATTGGTAGAGATGTTAGAATTGGGTTGGAATCTGGAGAAGTAATTAAAGATTGTCGAAAACATGGTGTAGGAGTAAAGAATCACATAGTCGTTTACAGACGGAGGCCGGCGACCGGTCAAATTGCAACTTGACAACGCCAGGCTTCACGTAGCGAAGATGACAAAGAATACACTGTTAGAAGTTGGCTCGGATGTTTTGCCGACATTGCCAGACGATGCCCTTTGAGTTATCATTTATCAAGTCATAATGTCTTTTATGATACAGAACACATACAATGTTTCAACAAATTAGTTTCTGGCCTTTCATTTTTCATTCATTTAAAACTGTGTTTTTTTTTGATGGACAATTTTTTCGATTTAGTTAAAAAAAGTTCGTTACTTTGATTGAAATACAAAAATATAAAAACTTTCTGATTTTTTTTGTCCCTTTTTTTAATTTGCGATTCGAAAGATTGATGGGACGTTAAAAGAAAAAGCAATAAACATTACGCAATAGTCGACGTCGAATTTTACAATGCAGAGATGATGTAATCTTATTATAAAATGATGATCGAGAAACGTGTCAAAATTTTACGACCCCGTGCGTGATCGCAATCGAACATTTTATGTTTCACCATAAACCTTTTCGCATTACAATTAAACTGACTATTCAGGGGAATAAAAATAAAATAACAAAAAAAAGCATTTAACTTTTAACGATAGAAGAGAAGTAATTACATTGACAAAAAACAAGAGTTAAAATGTGTCTTATAATCACATTTGACACTTTTTTTTTAATTTAAAAATATTATTTTCGCGTAATTAACCATGTAAAACTTTGCCCTTAAAAATTAAACGAACGGGTAATGAAAATTCGTGAAACAAAAGCAGAAAAGCGTTTGGAAGTTTTTGATCAAATACAAACTTTTTTTTTAATTACAATTACAGACCGCAATTACTGTCCGAATCAAAAGAAAACGAAATATCATTTTTCCACTCGACGAAAGTATTTCATGCCGACGACCTTTTGTTCGCACGATTCATGATTCTTAGCACGGGAAAGAAACGTCTTTTTTTCGCGGTGGCTAAAGCCGCAAATGTTTTAACGACAGCCTTTCATATGCATAAATAGCGAGAGACGTTCGCGCTTGAATATTTTAAGCTTTTGCCTTATATTCGAACTCAAAATTCATACACGATCGCACGTGTTCGTATATGACTTCGGTATTTGATATTGGGGGTTCAGATATAAATTTACTTTATAATATTTGTCCAATGCCATCAATTAGCCGTCGTTTGAAAATTCCGGACATTTTATTATCAAATCCACAATCATTTTGTTATAATTTTGTTATAATAAAACACAAGCGCGAGAGCATAATTGGAATTATTTTTCAGTTATGCATGTTCAAAATTTATTTTTCGCGTTTGCACGTACGCGATGATGCTTGAGGGCGAATTGTATATGTGCGATGGGTTCAACTCAAATTCGTCCTCTTTCATTTTTACAAGTAATGGTACAAGTTTCAGGTGTGCGAAATTAAGAATTTATAGTTGATCGTGAGCAATTTGCGCATGAAATCCCACGGAATCGTATTTTATTTTTTCAAGTCAGATTATATTTTAAAAGTTAAAAAAAATTAAAGCTCCACCAGAAAACTAAACATACATTTATCAAAATGATTTAAGAGAGGCAATTTGATTATGTGTACATTCTTTTTGGCGGGTGAAAAAGGAACGTGTAATTTGTATGCAAAAATGCTGTTCGAACATTATCTGTACATCGGAACCAAGAAAAAAAATTTAAAAATCTTACTCTCCAATCACCGGTTGTTTCTTTTTTTTTTGTGAAAAATTTACTGCTAATCACTGAAAATAACTATTTGCATGAAAATGTGATCTTAAATCGGTTTAAATCGTTTTAATTATTAAGCGCGCTCTCCCACTATAAGGTCTTTCAAATCATTCTCAATTCCATTGAAGAAGTTTTAACGAGGCGCGATTGATTCATGCAATTAGCCGTCCATCGTTGATAAATTTTGCGCTGGCTTTTAATTAGTTGCAAACTTTCTGTCACTTTGGAATTTAATGATACGTTGCGAGCGCAAAACTTTCGGGTTTGTCATCGAATGTTATAGTTAAATGTTTTTCGTATTCCTGATGTGATTGTCAGCGTCGTTATATTCACCAGAAAGAGTGAGAGAATTGTAAAACTATCTTAGATAATTTATCCGTCTTTTCAAAACCATCTGGAGGCACCAGCTTAAACTATTCAAATGATGGAATTTTAAATTCCAAAACTTTATGCGAAAAAATGCGGATTTCTTGATGAAATATTTTGCACTAATTAAAGTCAATGTTAACTAAACATTTTTTTTAATTTAACATTTTTTTTTTAATTTGACTTTGATCATGAATTTTTATCTGGTTTATTTTTATTATTTTTTTTTTTTTTTTTTCATTTCTCAAGAGACACCCTCAAGTCTCAAGTTTCATCCTGGCGGTTAAAAAACAATTCACCCGATAAAGTGCAGGCTGCATTTGCATGTTTACATTCTAGTGTAAATTATGCGCGAACAAGCATGCGCTCTTCCTTTTTCCCCACCGATTGCAATCGTCTTTACGTGTATACGGCCGTTTAATAGCCTCGATCATTTAGCCGCTCAATGGAAGCACTGAATGAGCGTGGAATTTACGTGGAAGAACGATCGTAATTGAGTGTTTCGTTTCTTCTTATTTCCCTTTCTTTTAGCGGTTTCCTAAATTTACTGCTTACATCTATTTTTTATTTCAAGTTTGCTCTAGGTGAAAAATCGACCGAACTCTCTATATATATTTCAAACGTCTTGATAACATTTTATTCCAGAAATAAAACAAATTCAATCACAATGTAATTTTAAGTACAAATTGATTATTTGTGTTTCAAAAGTGTGAAAACATTTTTGAAAAGTTCCAACATTCAAACAAGGTTTCGATACGTTGGTGCGTATATGTAATATGTCGATGCACGCACTGTCGACCGTTGATATTTCATTTATTTGCTGATGCAAGTTTTACAACTATTCAAAATATGCAATGAAGAATTCATCTTCGATTGGTGGAGTTTAATCATAATTAGATTTCTTTTTATCATTGAATTCCAGTAAAAAGAACTATTCGACAAAATGTTTGAACATTTTAACGAAAAACAAAAAATCTGAATACGTTTTGGCTTTCTTTTACAGTGCGATTAATCTGGTCAAGTTGTATACAAGTGAATATAATGATGATCAGTAAGATGAATTATAGCCAATTTAATCGACTTACAGAACCCAATCATGTATAATTGATAACACAGCGAAAACGGAAGCAAAAACCGCATAAATTGATTCGCAACACTTGCTGCGACGTACGTAAACAAATGTTTATATATAATGCGCAAGCTGCTTACGAAAATGTGCCCGAGGTACGATTCGCCGCATTGTTTGATCATGGTAATTACGGAGCTCGTGAAAGCAAATGGCTCCACGAACGAAGTACGCGCGGGACAATGCCAAAGAACAGCCAACATCTATATGTAAACGAGTTTGGGTGCAAAAAAAGCAAGCAAACGCGAAAACGTCGCGATGCACCGAGATATAGTGACGGTGTAAACTACTGTGAAATATGTCGTATAACATTCCCCCCACGTCGAACTCATTTTTCTTATTCAATTTCCTCTCTCCTTCATTTGGTTTCACAAATTTAATGAAGCCGCGAGCAAACAAGACATCGCCATTGAACACAATTTTATTCCTTAAATCCATCTTCGTGATTTCGCTAACGAATACGTACTCATCTCGTGCAATCATTATGTTTATTCTTTTTTTCTCTTTTCTTTTTGAAAATAATGCGACGCGAGAATAAATGTGTCAAGTGATGTTACACTCTATTTTTTGTGTATTGGTTGTCTCTTAAAGTATGAAACGACCATTTTCAAACGTCTTAATATGATAAAATGAAAAACCCACTTTTTATGTAAAAAGATTTACTTTTTCTCTGTTTTGCGTTTTTAAAGTCACAACTTTTTTCAAGATGGTCTTTTTTTGTTGAATCGCAACAATTTGCCCCAAATAGCGTAACATAAATTGATTAAATAAGTCAGTGTTATTGCCAAATGTGTGTGAAACGTTTGTATTTACTTGACAATGCCGTCAGCAGAATTTCTTTTTCAGGTCACGTTTTTTTTTCTTTTCACTTTAAGTAAAATAATTTATTCAATCTGAAAAGAGGATTTTTTTTTATCGGAAAAAAGTAGAAATGATACACAAAAAAAATCAGGCAAAAATGAAACAGAAAAATTAAAATGAAACAATGACTTTAAAAAATGTTCTTTTTTTTCGAGCGAATTCTTGATCATAATTGATAACGAATCTTTTGACGATCACTTGTTTTAAGAGGTCATTGAATGTTGAAATAAAGGAGCAAATTGGATATAATTTTGCAACAATGACCTTAACAATAAAAAAAACTCTGCCTATGAATTCAACAAAAAGATAAAACTTCACAAGAGCTATATTTAACTATTTCGTAGCATGATAATGCGCTCTCGAGGGTTCGAGTGTTAATGATCTAGTGAAATATTTGAGATTGCGCCTGCCAGACAGCATTAACTTTTATCAAAATGGAGTCGCATGTCTATTCAGTTCTGTTGGCATTCGTTTATATTTATATTAAATTACGTTTGATATATTTGATTCTTTAACACTATCTCCGACCAGAAACAAAGTGAAAAATATTATGAAATAACATCAATTGAAATAAATTGCTTGAAATAAATTGCATACGATATATATTTCATCATTATTATTATCATCATCTTTTTTTTTTTTTTTTTTTGACAAACAAAATTTGCCGATGAAAAACGACATGTTGAAATGTAGGCTATTTTCGTCGATGATTAATTTCAGTTCATATAAATAACATCACGTGCAATTGAAACCCAATAAATAACGTGTATTGACAAAAAATAAATTTTCAAAATTCTCTTCTGAATTAATACTTTGCTCTGGCATGGTACATACAATGATAAAATGCTGTCTCACATTCTTTTTGTTCGCACACAAGTCGATAAATTGCATGATAAATTAAGTTTAATGATGAGCTCTTATTTCGAGAGAAGGGAAAAAAAGTATGCGCACTGTGAATGGGCAGCGGGAGTTCGATTAATTCTTTTTGTGTGGATGAAGGATCGGGTTCTTTCACACCAGCAGCTTGTCCGAATCTCAAGTATAAGATGTTGTTCGTTGCGATTTGGTATCACAAACGTCCAATGAAGACAGATCCGGCCCGCGTTCCCTAACTCATCGACCCAACAAAGAAACCCTTTTTGATTTGGACTCGTCTGCTGCTGTCCCGGATATAATATACTTCACAGCTATGGTTTCTTTTTTCTTTTATTTCATGTTTTTTTTTATTATCACATCTCGCATGGCAGCTCGCATTCTAATTCGTTTTCACGAACAAACAAATCTGGCCCCTCTGCATCGCAGAGTTAAATTTGTTTTTGACATTGTGTGTCAAAGTTGTACAAAATTCTGACATGTTTTTACAAGAATTGGACTCGGTTTTAGGTCATACGTGTTGTACAAGAGATGAAAAGCAAAAAAATGTGGACATGTTTTGATGGGTCACATATACCAAAATCAATAAAGTACTATTATACTAATAAGAATGAATTTTTCTTAATGAACAAAATAAGTCTTTATTGACGTTTCTTATTTTATGTTAAGAAAAAAGCGACCAAGCAATAATGAGCAATTATAAAAACAGAAAATTTTGGCACGTTTAATGATGGTAATTGATATTTGCTTTGTAAACAGTCGTAATGATATCAAATCAATATCCATGTATATCAAAGATAATTAATTGTATCAATGCATGTAAATTATACATCGATATAATTACAGGCATGAATATGATCAACGAGATGCAATACCTTTGAACGATGTTACCATCTCATTCGATAATTTTCTACATTTTAATTATAAGAAAAATCGAACCGTGAGTGTAGTTTTTTCTTTTCATATGAAACGGCACACAAATGAGGACAAAACATCAATTATCAAAAATTTTAATAATCAAATTTATTGATAACGTTCAAAGGCACTGGTTAACGATTTTAATTAATACATTTCATATCGAATCTCGGGAACGATCCCATAGAATGTAAAATTTCTCGAACTATATACAATAAATGTCGC
Organism: Trissolcus brochymenae; assembly: GCA_030523145.1. Classification (NCBI taxonomy): domain Eukaryota; kingdom Metazoa; phylum Arthropoda; class Insecta; order Hymenoptera; family Scelionidae; genus Trissolcus; species Trissolcus brochymenae. The sequence continues at coordinate 139,550 of JAQQRF010000561.1, forward strand.
GGACCTTCGACGCAAATTATATACGACGCGTTGCTGCAATTAAAATTGTATTTTGAAATAATGGTCTAACGTTTCTCCAACAAATTATAATTGTTTAGAATTGTTACAAAGCTTTTTGATATTGCCAGGCAACAATGCCCAATTTATTAACAAAATTACGTAGCCTTTAAAAGTTTAACAGCACGAAACTTTAGCAGCCAGCTGTTTCGATATTGAATAAAGGCAAGTCGCCAAATTGTATGAGCAATAAATAACTACTGATTAGTCTTGTAGTGTAACGTCAATTAGTTCAATTTCGTTCATTGTTATTGATCATATTTAACTAGTCAAATTTTGTATTCTCAAAAATTATAAATTTGTCAGTTATATATTTCTAGAAGCTTTTTATGTATATAAACTTTTGTAATTTGAAACTCCTCAACATTTCAAATTGAAATGAACTTTTTTAATAAAAAAGTGACACAGCGATTTCTCGTCGCTCATGGGCGTGATTAAATAGTGACTTTGACTAATGAATAATTAGCTTAATCAGAAAGGGTAGCAGAGTATATACGAGCCTTCACAATGTTTGACAGAAATTAGAAACACGTTTAAATAACATTAGAAGTTTCAATTGTCTGACTGGCAGTTATTTGACGCGAAGAAATGTGAATTCAGAGTTTTGGCGCCGAATCCATAATTAAACGCAACCCGAAGAAGCGTATAGTTGTACGCGCACTTGTTTGAAATATTGCTATTTAAAGAGGTGCTCAGTTTAAACTAGCTTTGACAGTCGTGATTTTTGCTGCAAATGGGCTGGTAGCAAACCCATTGTGCATAAGTCAAATTTAATATCTTTCTCACTCACGTGTGATGACTGACAGGTTTCATTTTTGTTTTTTACTTTTTAAAATCAAATTATCATTTTTGATTTGAAAACAACTTTCTGATTCATTTAAATTTCTTTTTTTTTAATTCAAGCTGAAATACAGCATGAATCCTATAACCGCCGTGAGAACAAGTAGTTTGGCGAAAGAATAAGGAACAGAATAGTCGCGAGAATTCTTTGTTAAATGAAACGACTGAAAGTTTGCACCAAGTTTTTATCAAGTTAACTTGGGCAAAAGCGACCCCGATGGAAGGTATTGATAGGACAAAATTGCACATTTTCAATTCGAATCACCGTGCAATCGCTCCTGCCCGAGAGCGTGCGAACACCAAGAAAATTGACTTTTTTTCGTATGAACAAGTTGACGGAAGTGATATGAATCAAAGAAAGACAACAGAAATTATATCCGGAATCTTGACAATTTGTTCCATCCAAAAAGTATTGTCTTTATATTAGAACCCATGTTCTCTAAAATTGTAGACACTTATATGCGTTAAATTAAAAAAAAAACAAAAGTTGAAATAAAACTATTTATAATTTTTTATATCAACAAACATTTGTTACTTTTATTTATTCTAACATAAAAAAAAGTTTCTTTTTTTTTACCCCAAATCAGTTTCCCCATTAATCAGTTTCACAGTTTGCCTGTACTTGATTATTCGTTTGATACAAAGATGATAAATTACAGTGCATTCGCACGTGCGGAACGCATGTCGTTTTTCAGCTTTTCAAATGACCAAAATGACGAGTTAATTCCTGTCCCGTGTGGGCACATCTCATTCGGTCCATTACGTTCAGGCGATCCCATACAAAATGGATCTTATTTTAGTCTTTTTTTTTTTTTCGTTGCACTTCGTTTTCAACACTCACAACAAATATTTATATAAAATATTTATATGAAACTAATTAAATCAAATAAAATTAAAATTCAATTAAAAATGCAACAATAAATGAAACAAAAATATTTGCATAATTAAAACAGGAAATTTTGATAACTTATTTGTTTAATTTGAAATAACGATGGGTGATATAATTTTAGCGGAAATTAACTGTGGGAATAAATGCAAGGCGATCAAAGTGAGCGTCTATGAAAGAAGTGTTTTGACAGATGAACATTTGATGCACGTCGGAAACGAAACATGTGTTAACCAAACCGCTTCGACTCTGCAATAATTTAACTGAGATTTTTCATTTTCCGGATCAAGATGTAGCACGATACACGCCGGACATTACAAATCCACATCCCCCCAAAAGTTTTGCATCCGGACACTCCTCAAACCTCATCAAAATTCTCCTCCACAATTTATAAAACTGTATTTCAAAACGACATTCTCTGTTTATATAAAAAAAGTAAGAAAAATAAACGAAAAAAAAGAAGAATTTGACCGGGACTATCTTCGTGAGAATATAAAAATCGGTAGGATACCCGATCAGATCTCGCCAATTTCCTGAACTCACGCGATCGCGAGATTCTGTACCGATTTGGAGAATCGGCCCTAGGCCGATTTTTCGGTTTCGTTTTGAAGAAGAGACCTTGAAGACGCGATTCCGCCGAAGATTCAGATTTCATAACGGGAAGAAGGGGATCGAATGCCGGGTGAAAGATGTGAGGGTGAAAGGGCTCAATGCTTGGCTTGTTCTCTGCACATGGATGATAATTATTATTTCAGCCTCTTGATTGAGGGAGGAGCGACAATTCAGCCGAGCAAAATTGTAGACTTGAACATCATAGTTTACGAATGTCTAACACCAACACAAACAAAAATGTTTGAAAGCAACAATTTGAGACTCAACTATTTGGCGAACCAACATTTGTACTTTGAAATAAACAAAAAAAAATTTTTTTAATAACATGGTTAAATAATAACTTGAAAATTTTTAGTCCACGAGATATGAATTCATATCTTAATAAGGATGCAACGTTGGTGCAGCATCTCGTCGAACGTCATGTAGACAAAGTAAATCTAGAGAAAATGTTATACATCTGGTTCAAATTTAGTTGATTTCACCAGCCCCATTCATTTTTCCGCATTCAATGTCGTTTTTCAAGAGCCGCGTGTAATAAAGTATAGAAATAAATCCATTCCAAGTAAAAGAAAAGCACACGCTGCCGGTGAAGTCGTTCTAAGCTGAATTATTAATGTGGAAAAATCACAACAGCAACAAAAGGTGTCATAACTCTAACGCTAAATTTAGACCGGCATGTGAAATGCATATGTCCCGTTGCCTGAAAATAACAAAAATGTCAACAAAAAATTGGCGTTTTCAACAAAATTTCACTATCAAATGCTGTACCAATTCACAATCTACAAATTTTTGTATCAAAATTTCTAGATTATTGATATACTTTATATTTTTGTTTTGATCAAAGTTTTATCGCAAATAAAGTTTGATTCGGAATAATTGCAAAAAAACCAACCACGTGCTCCTAACTGACATGATTCCTGATTAGAAAAGCCGGCTCTGAAAACCGGGATGATCAAAAGGCTTCACTTTTGCGAGACGGACTAACTGGAAACGCGGTGTGTAGGTTGTACCAGCGCGCACGAGAGACGGCCACTGACTGAGCCGTCCGACTCCGGAGTCTCAAACAGGAGGCTGCTTCGGGACCAAACTCTGAGCCTGCGGTCCTTTAGCAACAACCTAATCACACTCAATTACTCTGTTGAAATATTTTGAAAATTCTTTCCCAATTATGTTTGTAATATTTTTAGACTGCAACATAGTTCACACCGATTGGAACATGGTATTATTTAACCAAAGTTAATTATACAATTAAACAAAGATCGATGAGATCCAAATTGTACAAACGTTCTTTTACAAAAGGTCTCAAAAGTCTTTATAATTTGTTTTCATTTCGTCGTTGCATCCCCATTGCTCATTCAATTAAAATATTTAACGGAGAAAATTGCGCACACGCCATAACGCAAAAGCTAGCTTTGAATTTACATATGAAGTTGACATAGCAAAACGATGAAATATCATGGACCGAGTATATTAACAAGGACTCCTGGTACCCGCCTTTTCACTGTTCCTGTAGTTCTTCTTTATAGATTTGTACAAGTGCTTTTATCCTTTTGGTTCTTATGATAAAATTGTTATCATCAAAAACACTCTCTGATTGAAACAAAAAGTTTCGAATAAAAATATCGTCCATCATAATTTCATGTTCAATTTTGATTTTGATTGAAGAACAAAATTAAAAAGGAAGAAACTTCTTTCTTATTCTTTTTTTCTCAATCTATCAAAATGTGTACGTATGAAATAAAAAACTGCAGCATTTAATTATCTCCGAGAACGCTTGACCTCATCAAATAAAATAACCGAAGTGCTGATTTGACGAAAAACAATCAAATAAATTGAAATGCTTTTTTCCAACCTATGACTAACCAAATCAGATTCTAAATACAGAAGAGTTTGGATTGTCTCATCGACACTTTTCGCATGACAAACTTGAGATCCGCGCGGGGCAATCTGAATTTGCAAAGCGAACAATTGTGATACACAGTTTTCTCAATGGACGGCCACTTTTGGATTATTGCGTTAAACTTCATTCACGTTTGTGTGTCACAATCATAATGAATTGGGGGGCAATAGCTGTTTGCTTCAACGAGTTTTCGCCAGTTAATTTACTGAACACAACGGCCTGTCAAAAAATCATGCAGCCATGATTGATCGATGCCATTGTATTGGTATTGAAAAGTCATCAATACATCAGAATGCAGTTACAGATAAAAAAAATTCTTCCGCATGGAGAAAGGAAATTTACAATGTTTATTTCCGTTTCAATTTTTGATTCGTTTCGTTTATTTTTTCATGACTCTCACGATATTATCTTCATAACATTGACGTCAATTTTAGATACAACCGGTTTTGAATTACAATTTCCGTCTTGGTGTCCAAATGATTATTGTCACAATTGTTTGTTCGAAACGAACTCATTCACCTAAACAGATTGCACAGGTCAGACAATTTTCAGTAGGCTGATTAAAATGTGCTTAGCTAAGCAACTTGATCCCTTACCTAAGCACATAACACCAATGATATACCCAACATTGTTAAACCAACCGGAAACTTCAACTACCAAACCACTTTTCATTTCATACAAATATATTTTCAAATCAATTGAAAACATATCGTTGTCCATTTTTTTTATTTTACAAAATTTACTTTAAACTGACCGCGAGTACACGTCGTAAATGATAATTACAAGACAAGCACTGAACTCACCGAATCGATCGCCGGTGCATGATGAAGGAAAGGGTTTATCCTAAACTTCGTTGGGCAAAAAGTTTGTATCCTGGACGTCACTCAGTGGACAGTGAAATCGCACTGGAAGGGAAAAGCACCACAGGTTGTCACGCACGCGACAAGCCGCGACAAACTGACCGAAAGATGCAGAGAAAACCTCCCGAATCCCGAGGCCTGGAGAGTCAAGAGGGAGAGCACACTATCTTCTTAAGTGGTGGGGTCGGGATGTTTCGGTCTTTCATTCATGGTGCCGCACGCCCTCGTCAAATGCCCGAGCGTCCTTTATCAACCCCACGCCGCACCATTGCCGCAATCACCGCACCATTAAGCCGCACCGAAATACTCCACTCAACGTTTCTTTTTCTTTCTTTTTTTATGACTGGCTACCTGAAAACAGTAACCTTGCATTACACAGATATCTCATCACAATTTTTTGCTCATAATTTTACAACTTTGAGTTCTACTGTACCTTCATCATTCAATTTTCAATCCCATCAAAATGTAATGATCCTTTATTTTTGTTCCTTATCATCTGTTTTTTTTTTTTTGTTTTAATTTCATTTATATTATTTTCTTCTGTTTTATTTTTCTATGCTTCCAAAATTAAACCAGAGCTGTCCGTCTATTGATCGTAGCCAAGGCGCATTCAAATTTTCGCAGAGATGTGTAGATATTCGGATTATTTATATCACAACGTCGTCACATAATTAACAAAAGGCTCAAGCGCGATGATTAATAGGCTAAGCACATTTATGACTGCGGTATCAAACTGCTAGTCATACGTTTCGAGGATTATTCAACTGAAATTGAATCTGGTCCTAGACGCAGCGCTCGTCTAAGTGCTAATTGCAGCCAGTGTATTTACGCCAGTTGGATTTGTTGATGTATCGTTGTCGGAGCTTTGTGCAAGGATGTTATGTTTGCCAACGCATATCCAGCCAAGATGAGCACAACTAAAAATATATAAATTTCAATTAATGTCGTGATGATAATTAAAGTTGACAAACAAAGAGGGATTTTCTTTATATGAAACATAGGAGTGAAATATAAAATTAAAAATAGTTACAATTTTCTGTATCGGAGAGAGAGAGAGAGAGAGAGAGAGAGAGAGAGAGAGAGAGAGAGAGAGAGAGAGAGAGAGAGAGAGAGAGAGAGAGAGAGAGAGAGAGAGAGAGAGAGTGAGAAAGAGGGAGAGAGTGAGAGAGAGAGTGAGAGAGAAATTTAATTAGAAGGGACAAAAGAAAACGCGCAAGAGACATTCATTTGTCAAAGTTACAACTCTGTATAAAGCGGACGTTTTTGTATCATGTCAACATGAAGTAATTACGCGCCATTAAACAATAATCATTTGAAGGGGAATTTTCTTCCTTTGACTCGCGTTGTACTATCTTATAAATTTCATATGTCGTTTGCAGCGATGTTACGAAACAAGTAAAAGAAAAAAAAAGAGAAAAGGAAGACCATTTTTTCGGCCTTATCTGAGGCACACGTTTTGTAATGATGCAAGGCTTGATTGCGCGTTATCGGGCATTCTGTTTAATTCTTCATGTTTTTGTGTATGGAAGCATGAGTTTTTTTTAATTAGCGTAGGCGTCGAAGGAAACGACAAACAACCTCAAAACGTTGAGACTATTTAGGCCAAACCGATATAATAGTCCTCGTTCAGGATGCTCGCTCTGATAGAACGGTTCATCTTTTTTATTCAGTTTTGATAAAGTTCAAACTCGTTCAAACATTCAAGTTCCTTTCTACGAGTTTTTTTTTTTTCAAACACTTGCTCAACTTCGTGCTCTTTGATTAACTTGACATTTTTTTGCTTTCATCGCTGGATTGAAATTGAATTTGACTTATGAGCAGTCAGCGACATAACTATTCATTGTAACAGTTAATCGCCCATATGTTGTAGTTAGTCTAAACACAATGTGACCAGTATTGTGTCTACGACGTTGTGCAAATTTATATGGGTAAAAGATATTAATTTGTTCAATTAAAAAAAGGTCAACTGAAATCTTGTCATAACTAAATGACATTTCTCTTTCACATCCCAGAAATAGGATATGATATGTGGTTTGACTTTGTTATATATTTTAACACACCTATTTCTATATCAAAATAACAAACAAATAGATTAGTGTATTCCGTTTTTGCTTTATGGTGTTTTTTATTAAAAAAGCTAATGTATAGATTCAAAAATATGAAAATCAATGTCGCTACACTTCAACCGGAAGTATAATAAGCGTGGGTTGAAGTTTATCAGGAAGCAAAAGCTAATTTTAACATGCATGATTACGAATAGTCACTTAGCACAGACTAGTCATATTCATATTAATTAGAATATGATCATTTTTATACTTCAAAAAAAATTTGTCAAATCGACAACAAATTAACCACTTTTCAGAATCTCACGATTTTTGCAAGTTTTTATAAATTTTTTACATCTCATCTTTTTTTTTTTTTTTGTAACCTTGGGTATAAAAAAAGATTACATTTGTTAGAACATTTATATTCACGTTTGCTTCATTAGTTTGACATTTTTTAAAATATATTTTTCTTGTATCAAT